>JAADXZ010000271.1:0-28937 GCA_023338055.1 Phytopythium mirpurense | reverse complement strand
GGCGATCAGACCGATCGCCAAGGCGAGGGACAGCGCGAGGCGACCGCGAGGGCGAGAGCGGAGCGCCATGGGCGTCGATCGAGGCTGAAACGAAGTCGAGGCGAGAGGAAACGACAAGTGAGAGCACCTCTCTTAGGCCTGGAGGCCACGTCGGCTCGGCCAGCGGTGGTATTGCCGCGCGTGGCTCAAAATACCGACGGCCGGAGCGAGTCGAGGCCGCCAAAACGGCCGACGCCGGAAGGAAGATACGCATACGCCCATAATATTAGCCGACACACGAACGAGTGCGTGCTGGGGCCCTCTGTGAGAGCGCCCGACAGGAGCGACGCCTCGTGATTGGTACTGTAGATAAATTTACCGTCGTTACCCCAAAATTGGGCCAAGTACAGGTGCGGCTCCTTAGGATGCGCGACAGGATATAAATGCAATGGGGTGAGATCGACCGCGCGTCCCCACGTGTCGACGTCGGGCAAATGTGAAGCCATGGGATTACCGCCGGAGCCTGGACCGAGCAACACCCTCTCGATGACTAGGTAAATTGAAGTGGCAGTGCCAGAAGTAAGCGAGTCGAAGAGCCAATGGAGTCGAGAAAACAGAGGTCTAACGGTGAAGATGGGCATCCCTATTCGCGCGAGCGAGGAGCGATTGGCGACCAGGCACGTCGGGCACATTGCGTGGCGGCTTCCTTTGTCGCTTTAGCATGGCAGCCTCCGGTTGAAGCGGCATTCGCGTGCCATCCTCGATAAAGTCCGGTTATTCGTTCTCACAGTGATATATAAAGTCTCGCCTCCTAAACGGTACACCGCATCCTCCCCCTGTGCTTGCTTCCCGTTCCCCCTCGTACAATTCGCTGCAATTAGGCGCCAACTCGCTCGAATCGAGCAGCTCCGGTCGGTCCGTGCGGCTCCTGGGCGCTCGAAGACGAGGCGGCGCGCGCTCGAGGGGGCACCCACCAGGCGCGGCTAGTCGCGCGCTCTCTGTGGCTGTGTTTATACATGTGGGGCGGCGAAAAGAGCGGCTCGCGCGACCAGAAGAAACCGGTGCGTGTCTTGCTCCCGTGAGGTGGCGACGACTCCCTCCAAGGGCGCCGCTCTGGCTGAATGAAGGACTTACGGACTGCCGGCGGCGGTGGGTGGGCGCGCAGAATCACGGAGCAGCGCATACCCACTCGACGGGCTGCGTCGTGTGCGGGCTGGACCAGAACGGGGACAGCATCCTCCTGTGCGACGGCTGCGACGGCGAGTACCACACGTACTGCCTGGTGCCGCCGCTCGCGGAGATCCCCGCGGGCGACTTTTACTGCAAGAAGTGCACGGAGGCCAACCTGGCGGCCCAGCGCAAGGCCGGGATCGCGGCGGCAGCGGCGGCGACGGGAGCAGGCGCCCCGCCCGCGACGAGTCCGTCCGTCGCCAAGGCCGAGGACGTGCGCGACTCCAAGTACCGCGGCGTGACCAAGATTACGACCAAGGGCGTCAAGAAGCCGTTCATCGCCAAGCTCTGGCAGGGCACCAAGTACGCGCAGCTCGGCGTGTTCGGCAGCGAGATCGAGGCCGCGCACGCGTACGACAAGGCCGCGCTGCAGCACTACGGCAAGAGCGCGCAGCTCAACTTCCCGCACCTCCACGACAGCTTCATCCGCCCGCAGACGCCGGTCGCAGCCGTCGCGACAGCTCACACAAGCGCGGCTGCTCCTAGCGCGGCGACTTCCACGGGTGCCGCGAGCTCGCAGCATCACGAGCCCATGTCGGGTCGCGGACGTGGCCGAGGCCGAGGGCGAGGCCGCGGCCGCGGACGAGGCAAGCGGCTGCAGGAGTCGCCGGACCCGCACGGCGGCAGCGACAGCGCGGCCTCGACGCCCGGTAGCACGCTCAAGCGTCGCAAGACGATGCCCGAGCACGCCCCGGTCGACCCGAAGGCGTCGGCGGGGATCAACAAGAAGTATTTGGGCGTGCAGGTGCACCGAGTGTTCGCGCACGCGCAGATCGAAGTGAAGGGAAAGATGGTGAACCTGGGCACGTTCCCGACGGCCAAGGAGGCTGCGCTCGCGTACGACAAGGCGGCGCTCAAGAACTTTGGCGGCACGTTGAGCAATGGCGCGCAGGACAACTTGTCGCTCAACTTCCCGGAGTACCGCGAGGAGCTGCTCAGGGAGCTGGCAGACGAAGAGGCCCGGAAGGCGGCCGGGCTGCCTCCCGTTGCCTCGCAGGCTCTGTCGGCCTTGAACCACGCAGGGAAGAGAGTTGGCGGGGCGAGTTCTGCGAGCCGGAGCACGCAGGTCGCCAAGCACAACCAGTCAATGATGAAGCTCAACAACTGGATGTCTAAGCTGCAGAGCTCGGTCAAGCTCGTCGAGGCGTCCCAGCGTGTCCAGTGGCGGCCAGACGCGTCCCAGATCAAGGGCGAGGACACGCAGCACCAGGAGGAAGGAGGCAGCGCAGGCTTGCCGTCGCTGGTGAAGCGTGAGGTGTTCGGCTCTGGCCCTGTCATCAAAAAGGAGTTCACGAAGCGTGACCAGAAGCTGCGCGAGAGCGCGACGCAGATCGAGGACGCCGTCGCGCTTCTCGTCGATGAGCTGCGCGTGTACGCCGACAGCGCTCCGGTGGACCCGTCATTCCAGCCGCCGCCTCGCTGCGACGTGGTATGGAACTTGCTCTCGACTTCTAGGCACCTCAAGCTGATCAGCTCGATCAGCGAGCTGGCCAATCTCAAGATCATGCCTGGCGTCGACGCCAACGGCTCGACGGACGGCGAGTTCGAGCGCAGGCTGCAGAGCGTCGTCGACTTCCGCGCGCGTCTCCAGATGTCGAGCACGAACGAGAAGCAGAAGCTCGCCACGCTCGCCCGCGATATGGAGTCGAGCGTGGGCAGAAGCACCACGATTGCTCCGGAGGAGGGCAAGGAGACCTCGATCGCCAAGCTGCTTCGGCAATCCAAGTACGTCAAGCGAAAGGTCCGAATCAAGAAGCCGACGCCACCCGAGAGAGCCGAGGTGATTGCCGTGGAGGAGGAGGGGGAGGAGGAAACAGTTGCAGAAGAGAAGACCCCGGGGGAGGACAAGCCTGCTGAGGAGGACGACTCGGAGCAGGAGATGAAGACGGAAGAGAAGCAACCGTCATCCGACTTTAAACAGCACGGCGAGGCGAAAAGCGAAGAAGAATCCACTCGCAGTGCTGCGGAAGCAGAAGTGGACGACTCAGAGACCACGGTGCAAGCGATTGACGAGGCTGTCGCTCCGTCGACGGACGCCATCGTCGCTGACGAAGAGACGAAGACTTTGGGTGATGCGGAGAAGACCAGCTCTGCCTCCGACGCTGCGGATGTGGAGATGTCCGAGGTTGAGGTGAAGAAAGAAAGCATTGCAGCCGTGACGGAGCAGCCATCCGATGCACTCGCAAGCAACAAGCAGGGTGCTCTCGCCGTCTCCTCGTCTGAACAAGCGAAGGTTAACGAGGAAAATTCGCAGGAGCTTGTCGCGGTTGAGGAGAGTGGCTTTGCGTGGGAAGTTCAGCTTTGCCTGGCGATTCCAGTGCCGACGCCGTCCGACCCGACGGACGATGAAGACGTGAGCCCAACCAAGTCGAAGTGGCGCCTTCTTCCGTTGGAAAGCGACACTGGCGAGTTCATCGAGGACGTCGTCCTGACCGCAGAAGAAGTGGACGGCATGGCGATCTCTGAGGACGAAGTGTGCGCGTTCAGCGCCGCCACCGACGGAAAGACGCCGTGGATGCACCACTTGCGGCAGCTGCACGACCAAGAGGCGGCGATTCGCCAGCGGATCCAGCGCGAGACGAACCAGAAGCACGCGCTGGAAGGCATTATCAAGATCGAGCAGGAGCGGCTGGATAAGTTCTCGGCCGTGTACCGCAAGGCGATGGGCGCGATCACGACCAAGACGGCGGTGTCGCTCAAGAACCACGCGCGCTGCAGCCAGGACTCGGCCATCGTGGAGCTCATGACGCGCACGTTCGACCCGATCCTGCAAAACCTGCTGGGCAACTGCGAGAAGGCGCTGTTGCACTGTTTCCACAAGCTCTCGGCGCGGTTCGAAGAGTTTGAGCAAGAGTTCAACTACTACCGCAGCGGGCTGATCGCTCTGACCAAACCGCCGGCGGTCAAGGCGGAGGGAAAGCCAAGCGTGGACGCTAACCCGACAGCAGATAGCGACGACGTTGCGATTAAGCGTGAGCTCATTGCGGAGGCGTCCAAGGATCCGTCGGACGTGTCGATGGCGGCGGCGGACGCGGGCGAAGCGAGCGAGATCGAGGCCAGCGACGGCTTGCGCCAAGCATACATCTCCTTCTACGTGGAGGAGATGGAGGCGCTGTGGAAGGAGCGGAGCTCGTCCCTCGAGATGGTGCAGGCGATCCAGCGCTCGCTGGACCAGAACGCCGAAGCGACCGTCACCGCGGACTCGAGCACCGGCGCGCCTGCCAAGCGCCGAGAAGCATGGAGCAAGTTTGAGCACGAGAAGGAGCTGCGCGAAGAGATCGACAAGTGCCTGGCGCAGTGGAAGCAGGTGGCGTGGCCGATCGACATGACACCGACGTTCTTGGCGCCGGCCCCGGCTTTGAGCGCGGCGCAGGACGTGAAGACGGAGCCGGCGGCGATCGACGTGGGCAACGACAGCGAGCACTTGTCGACGGCCAGTGTCATGGCGGAGCTGCGCAAGGTCATGATCGATCTCACGCAGGAGCAGCCGTCGGCGCCCGTCAAGATGGCGCAGCCTTCGACGCTGGTCGTGTACCACCCGGCGTTCATCGACCACCAGACGCCGAAGGACCACCCCGAGTGCCCCGAGCGCCTGACGGTGCGTGTACATGTGTGGCGGTGTCGTCGCTCTTGACGGATGCTAACCGAGTGCTGCTGTCTGGTACATGCAGCGCGTCATCGACATCCTGGCCACCTTGAGCGAGAAGCACCAGGAGACGCTCCAGATCGACCGCCTCGCGGTCTCTCCGGAAGAGCTCTGCCCGCCCGAGACGACGCTATTGATGGTGCACTCGCCCATGTACCTGCGCCAGCTCAAGGAGCGCGCAAGCGAGGCGGCGCTGGCGCTGCCACCCAAGGCGGCGGGCGCCAAGGCGCACTCGCTCGTGTTCGAGACGGACTCTGGCATCAGCGACGACAACGCCAAGAAGCACAAGAAGCCGGCCAAGTCGGCCAAGCCGCCGCTCACGGGCGCGTTCGGTGCGTCGAGCCTGGAGCAGAACGGCATCGCGATGGACACGTACGTGAGCGCCAAGTCGTGGGAAGTGGCGCGCGCGGCGGCGGGCACGGTGTGCCTCGCCGTCGACCGCGTCGTCCGCAAGGAGTTTCACAACGCCGTGTGCCTGGTGCGGCCGCCGGGGCACCACGTCGGCCGCCACGGGCGCACCGAGACGGCTCCGTCGTCGGGCTTTTGCCTGCTGAACAACGTGGTGATCGGCGCGACCCACGCGCGCATGTACCCGTGGATCCGCAAGGTGGCGGTGCTGGACTGGGACATCCACCACGGCAACGGGACGGAGGAGCTACTCAAGGACGACCCGGACGCGTTCTTCGCGTCCATCCACCTGTACTCGGCGGGCCACTACTTCCCCGGCACGGGCAAGGCGCGCGACGATGGGCGACTCATCAACGTCGCCCTCGAGAACAGCGGCAGCGGCAGCGGGTCGCTCGCGTTTCGCGAGGCGCTGACGGACCGGGTGCTGCCGGCCATGAAGCTGTTCGCGCCCGACATCATCTTCATCTCGGCAGGCTTCGACGGCCACCGCGACGACATCCTCGGCGGCGTGGCGGCCGTCAAGGACCCGAACGTGCCCGCCGGGTACGTCGAGGACGACTACGACTGGGCGACGGAGCAGGTGCTGCGGCTGGCTGGCGAGGTCTGCGACGGCCGCGTCGTGTCGGTGCTCGAGGGCGGCTACGACGTGCGCAAGGAGACGAACGCGCTGGCCAAGTCGGTGGCAGCGCACATCTCGTCCATCGCGGCGTTCGAGCTCGCGCGCAGGGAGGAGGAAGAGCGCCAGGCCTCCGAGGCGCTCGCCACGGCCGAGGTGTCTGTCAAGCAGGAGCGCGGGCTGCTGGCCTCGCTGCTGGCCACGAGCCTGGACGCGGACGGCGTGATCGTGGTCGACGACGAGGACGAGCCGATGGACAAGGAGGAGGAGGAGGACCCGGCCAAGCGAGACGACGACGACGATGAGGCGGTCGTGGGGAACGAGACGGGCGAGAACGAGGATGAAGACGAGGACGAGGACGCGGACGCGGACGCAGACGAGGCCATGGAGGAGAAGGCGGGCGACGGCGACGCCGCCTCGGCCATCCTCATCGACTCGGACTAGGGACAAGTGGTTGGCTGTATGTTGATTTCGCTTGTAGGTTGTTTTTGGACCAATGAGACGCCGTTACTTCTTCTAGGACGAGTGCGGTCTCTAATAGAGAGAGATAGGGAAAGTGAACCGTAAAATTGCGGTCGAATCAGTACGTTTTGTAAATACGGTGTATTATAAAAAAAATCAACGCAAATTCTGTCTTGAGTCGGCGGGTGGAGCCAGAAGTAAGAGGTCTAACTAAAGCTAATAGCTAGGAGGAGCTCCTCGAGGGATTAAGCGCCTGCGACCGACCATGAGCGACCCGTTCTACCTGGCTGACATCCTGCTGGGGCGCGTGGGCGTGCTGCGCTCCACGGCCGAGAGCATCATCCTGGAGCTGTGCGAGGCGCAGACCAAGCTGGAGGCGGGCGCGGGCGACGAGGAGGCGCTGCGCCTGGCCATCAAGAGCAAGCTCGAGCGCGTGCAGACCAACCTCAAGCTGCTGCGCAAGCTCGTGCCAGAGTTCGGTGCGTCCGCCCGCGCCTCTAGCTTCCTTCAGTAGCGCGTCTGTAGGTTGGCGGCTGGGGACTCACTTGGCGGCGCGCAGACGGCAAGACGAAGCCCATCGAAGCGGTCAACCAGACCCACCGGTGCGCGCTCTCTCTGTCTCAATGTATCGGTCGATCGATAGATCCACATGCTGACAGATACGAGCGACGGCGTGGCAGGAACCTCATGCTGGAGTACCATTGGAAGAACCAGGTGCAGGAGATGGGCGCCAAGGCGCAGAACGTGTTCCTGGAGCAGCTCGGCGCCGCCTTCCCGCGGCTCGAGATGCTGGGCGACGTGCGCTGCCCGCCGGTGCCCAACTCGCTGCTCGTGGCCAAGTCGCACAAGCGCGGCCGCGTGTTCGACCCCTTTGGTGAGAAGCAGCCTGCGTACGTCCGCTGTGTATGCCCCTTGACGTCTCTCGGCTATCTGTCTGCCTGTCTACAACTGTTGCTGCTGCTCTTGGGCATTGACAATGACTCACTGGTGCGTGTGTTTGATCGGCAACCACGGACGCAGGACGCTGAACGAGATGATGGACTACATGATGGCCAAAAACCGCAAGCTCAAGTTCTTCAAGCAGGCCGAGACGACGCGCGGCGGGCGGCGCGTGATCCGCGCCATCCGCTGCGAGGTGAGCAAGGAGGTGGCGGTGCACGTGTCGTTCAACCCGCCGGTGCCCGAGAGCGGCCCGAACGGCGAGTCGGGCGTGGCCGCGAGCCCCATGACGCCCTCGACGCCCACGTCGCCCGCCTTCACGGGCGGCCGGCTGCGCAGCACGCGCAACAAGCACAAGAAGCAGCAGGCGCAGCAGCTCGTCAAGAAGAAGAAGGGCGACATGCTGACCAAGGCCAAGCTCGCGGCCGAGGAGGCCACCAAGATGGAGATGGAGGAGCTCAAGCTGCGCATCACGGAGGCGCGCGAGGCCAGCCGCGAGCAGGAGCTCGCGCGCGCCGCCGGCGCCCAGGTGTCCAAGTACATGCAGCGCGTGTCGGTGCTCGCCTTCAACGAGCCGGCGCCGCTCGGCGCCTGGTCCGAGTCGTCGCACCAGCTCTTCCAGCTCGTGACGCTGCACGCGCGCGGCGCGCTCGAGTACTTCCGCCGCCAGCACCCGGAGACGAGCTTCTTCCACCTCTTCACGTGGCTGGCCTTCTACGACAAGATCTACCAGACGCCCTGCTCGCTCTGCAAGAAGCTGCTCGCCAAGGAGAGCGACGACGCGCCCTTCCTGCCGCCCTCCTTCCGCGACTACAGCTCGGGCCAAGCCTTCCACGCGCGCTGCCTGCCCGTCGAGTAGAAGGCGCCCTCAAGCTGTCGCTGGGCACGAGGCGACAGGTGCCGCTTCCTCTCCCTCTCCCTCTCTCTCTCTCTGCTGCCAAGAGTCTTGAGCCATGACGATGAACCACAAAGCTCTTTGACTCTTTGAGCCCAGTGTCGGAGCTGCTCTTGGAGCGCTCGCCTGCTCTACCGCCCGCGTCACTCGAGCCGGATGGGCAGCAGACTGCCCAGGTGCGCGTCGCCCGCCTCGGGCCGGAAGCGCACCTTGCGCTTGGCCACAAAGTCGCGCGGCGTCACGTTGTGTGCCGCCAGCCCCGGCCCCAGCGCGCGCTTGTCCACGAGCCCCATGGCGTCGTACGCCTCGGCCACGAACGCTGCCTCCGCACGCACGAGCGCGCTCGTCAGTCAGTCCCTCCTCGCCCATTGAACTCCAGTAACTAGAGTATACGGTACGCAACACTGAGGCCTCACCTGCAGACGGGAAGGCGAGGAGCGCGTCGTCGCCCGCGTCTGTCGCCCCTCGCGAGACGCTGCGGAGCCCCGCGGGGTCGACGAGCGCCGCGACAAACTGGCGCAGCGACACGCGGCTCGCGCGCGAGACCTCGCGCGTGACGAAGGCGACGGCCGCGTCCTGCATCTGGCGCGAGCGCGCGGCCTTGAGCGGCAGCACGGCGATCTCGGAGGCCTCGGAGGCCAGGATGCGCGCCGAGTAGGGCCGGCAGTGCACCTGGCCGAGCGTCTCCTCGACCACGAACTTGCGGCCCAGGCGGTCCACGTAGATCCAGCCGCAGTGGTCGAAGCGCGGGTCCAGCCGCCGCCGCAGCACCAGCGTGTGCAGCGCCGCCAGCGGCTGCAGCGACGACAGCTTGCGCGAGAAGAAGACCAGGTCTCCCGTCTCGAGCGACTCCATGATGGTGTCGTCCATGGACCCGGGCGCGAACTCGAGCGCGTGCTCCGACCCGCGCCGCATGCGCACCAGCGCCGCGTTGCCGCTCCAGCCGGCCAGCGCCAGCACCGGCAGCGCCGCCAGCGTCTTGGCCGCCATCGCGTCGGTCGGTTGATTACAGTGCAGTAGCAGAGAGGAGGGTCAAGCAGTGCTGCTGGCTACTGGCAGTAGCCTACTGCTGCCATGCGACGATGCGCGTTCGTGGCCCCACATCCCTCGTCTCCAATAAGTACGATCGTTAAGTACGCACATACATAAGTGTAGCCATCTCGAGAGCTCCGTTCGTTGTTGCACTTGAGCCGCGCGTGCTGAGGCGTGCGGACAACCGCTCAAGACGACGGCTCGAGTATGCAACCGCTTAGGATAATAAAATACAGGCGCCGCGGTCCTCTGAGGCCACTACTAGAGCGTGGCGCGTCCTGCTGGCGACTCGCGGTTCCCCCGCCCAGTCGGCGCCTCTCCTGCGTCTGCTCGCACGCTCTACCGCCGAGTGACCGTCGCTGTCGCCGCCGCCTTGTTCCGCTGCAGCGCCCGAGCCTCGAGCGAGTAAGGGCGCGCGTCGCTCTGCTTGGGGTGGACGCGCACCACGCGCGGCTGCTGCTGGGGCTCGAGCGACGCGCGCCGCCCTCGGCAGTGCGAGCAGTCGGCGCTCCCCCCGGCCGTCGCCACGCGCGACGCGGGCGGCGACTCGGACAATGTGTGCCGGCGCTCTGCCTTCTTCCCCTTGACCGGCCGCGTCGTCGCCGATGGGCCGTCGGCCACGGCCGTCCGCGACTCGAGGCACTTCTGGCGGAGGTTCTGCGGCGTCGACGGGCGCCGCATGTAGGACGCGCTCTTGATGCTCGCAGAGGAGGCGGACGCGGTGGACGCGGCCATGCTCGAGCGCCGCGAGGACGAGTGGACGCTGCCCCCGGCACTGCGAGGCCGGGAGGAGTACGCTCCGGGCTCGGCCTCGTCCCCGGCCGTCCCGCCGTCTTGGTGCTGGGCCCAGTCGTCGGCTCCGAAACTGTTGCTGGCCCGGCGGGGCGGGCGAGACGCGCCCTCGACGCCGAGCTCCTCGAGGTGGTGGACGTCAGCGAGCGACATGGTCAGTCGCTGCTGCTGGAGCAGCTGTCGCGCCTTGGCCGCCAGCTCCTCCGTGGCCGGGCCGCGACGCTGCGCCAGCTCCTGGAGCAGTTGCTGCTCGAGTTGCTGGCGGCGCTGCTGCAGCAGCACCGTCTTCTTGGGGTTGGCGCTCTGCGGCCGCTCTTTGCGGGCTCGCCCCGGAGCCAGGCGCGGGTCGTCGAGTCTGCCGGTCGAGAGGGTGGAAGAGGACGCGGCGCTCGATAGGCGGGACGGCGCGTGCCTCGCCTCCTTCTTGGCGGACGAGAGCGACGACGCAGTGGACGGCCGCCCAGAGCCCGCAGCGTCCTGGTCGTCGCCTGGGTCCTCCCCGTCGCCTCCCGACTCGCTGCCGTCCGCGGGCGCGGGCACGGTCGTCCACAGCCCGTTGGGCACCCTGCTCTCGGTGGTGTAGGCGGGCGGCTCGACGAGCTGCAGGAACTCCTTGAGGTCGATCTCGCCGCTGCTGTCGATGTCGAAGCGCGAGAAGAGCCCGGCGAGCTGCCGCTCGCTGATGAGGATGCCGAACTTGGTGCGCAGGTTGTACTGCAGGCCGGCCATGGTGATGCCCTGGTCGCGCCCCGTGCGCAGCATCTTGAAGGCGCGGCGGTACTGGTCGTCGCCGCCCGGCGTCTTCTGCTGCACCTTGACCTGGATCTGCTTCATGAGCCGCTCCACGGTCCAGGCGGACGAGTCGGCGTCTGCATCCGCGTCCCCCTCGCCCTCCCCCTCGGGCCGCCCGCCAGTGCCGGGGTAGCCGCAGAGGAACTCGCTGCGGCACTCGCGCCGCAGCTGGCGCTGCCGGTCGTCGCTCTCCTGCTGGCTCAGCTCGAACCACTGGCGGCCGTAGTTGTAGTCGGGCGGCAGCACGCGCCGGATGAACTCGTTCAGGTCGATCGTGCCGTTGCGGTCCTCGTCGTACTTGTCGAACAGCAGCTGCAGCTCGCCGTCGTCCAGGATGATGCCGAACTTGATGCGCAGCTGCTCGCGGAAGGACGGGAAGTCGATGCCCTCGCCGCGCGTGCACTCGAGCAGCCGGTAGGCCTGCTGGTAGACGAAGTTGCCCGCGATCTTGGTCTTCTCCTGGATCTTCTCCTGCAGCTTGCGCTCCACCTTGTCCACGTTCCAGCGGAAGTGCTGCAGCGACGGCGGCAGGTCCCGCCCCACGGGCTCCTTGAAGGCGATCTTGGGCGGAGAACCCAGCAGCTTGGCGGGCGCTGGCGCGGGAGGCGCGCCCGCATTCGCAGGCTTCTTATTCTTGACCTTGAGCATCGAGCCCTTCATCCTCCTGCTCGCGGCGGCGGCAGCCCGCCCAAGCCAAGCCAAGCGAGCGCTCCGAGGCCGACCGAGGCGCCGAAGAGCAAGTTGCGACGCCCGCCCGCGGTGGTCACCCGCGGTGGTCCAAACTGGCGCCAAACTATATTTATACGGCGCTTGTGCACCCTCCAAAGACGTCTCGGGCTTCAAAACGCGTCCCGCGAGCGCTATTGTTAGGGATACGGTAGGTTCAACGTGGTCAAGTTGTATACGCGAACCTAAGCGATGAAAGCAGACTGAGCGCTAAGTTCTCTTAAAGCCTCTCAAAATCAATACTGTACGGTACAATCTGATTTCGCCCCCTCTTGGCAGCGATTACGACGTCAGTACAGTACCGTATCCTCCAAAAGCTCCTGAACACCCTGTCGTCACATCCCACAACGGCAACCAAGGCGGCGCCACCACCGCCTCCATCCCGCCAGTGCTCCCGCCGCTCGCTCTCCTCCCGCTCTCCTTCCCCTGCCATCCCCTCCCCCAACGCCCCCCATCGGTCTCCATCTACCCCTCCCTGCCCGTCCCCTCCCTGCCTGCCTCTCGCCTCCTCCACGCGCTCGGAGCCTCCGCAGCGCGTCACAGTCGCCCTCACGTCCGTTCGTCCGCCGCCGAAAGAGAAAATGACGCAGACCCCCGTGCCGTCGCGCTGGCCGCTGCCGCGCGCGCCCGCAGCCCCAAGCGCCGAGAACAACGCACCGCCGGCCGCCGCCGAGTCCAAGGCCGTGGAGGCGGCGCCCGCGACCAAGGACGCGGCCAAGGACGCGGCCAAGGCGACCAAGCAGGCGGCCGAGGCCCTCCGGGTGGCGCGCTGCGTGGCGGCGCTGGACGAGGGCCGCGCCGGCGCGCGCTACACGCTGGGCGTGTGCGTGCTGGAGCGCAAGGCGACGTCCGCGCCCATGCTGGAGATCCTGTCGCGGCTGCCGCGCGAGCTGGTGCGCGTGCGCTTCTTCGGGGACCGCGCGATCCTGCACGAGCCCGTGGCCCGGTGGCCCGCGTGCGACGCGCTCGTGTCCTTCTTCTCGCAGGGCTTCCCGCTGGACAAGGCGCGCGCGTACGTGGCGCTGCGGCGGCCCGTGGTCGTCAACGACCTCGACACGCAGCACTGGCTGCAGGACCGGCGCGAGGTGTACCGCGTGCTGGCCGCGCACGGCGTGCCGACGCCGCGCCACGTGGTCGTGAGCCGCGACGGCTACGGCGGCGCGGCGGCGCCCGAGGTGGTCGAGGGAGACGACTTCCTCGAGGTGGACGGCGAGCGCATCGCCAAGCCGTTCGTGGAGAAGCCCGTGGACGGCGACGACCACAACATCCGCATCTACTACCCCATGAGCGCCGGCGGCGGCTGCAAGCGGCTGTTCCGCAAGGTCGGCAACCGCTCATCCGAGTTCGACCCGCGGCGCAACCGCGTGCGGCGCGAGGGGTCGTTCGTGTACGAGGAGTTCTTGTCGACGCAGGGCACGGACGTCAAGGTGTACACGGTCGGGCCCAACTACGCGCACGCCGAGGCGCGCAAGTCGCCCGTGCTGGACGGGCGCGTCGTGCGCGACCAGGACGGCAAGGAGGTGCGGTACCCCGTCATGCTGTCGCCGGGCGAGAAGGACATGGCGCGCCAGGTCTGCCGCGCCTTCCGCCAGACCGTCTGCGGCTTCGACATCCTGCGCGTGCGCGGCGCCGCCTACGTGTGCGACGTCAACGGCTGGAGCTTCGTCAAGAACTCGGACAAGTACTACGACGACTGCGCCGTGCTGCTCGCGACCTTCCTCGAGGGCGCGCTCTCGGGCGACCGCGCCAGCAGCTCGCAGGGCAAGGTGCTGGGCGCGGACGACTTCTCGGCCTTCGGGTCGCTCACGCTGCGCTTCGCCAGCGACGCCGCCGCGCCGCACGCCGAGCTAGCCGAGCCGCCCATGGCCGCCTCTGGCGCGGGCCCGACTTCCTCCTCCTCATCGTTGGCGAAGGACGACGACGGGACAAGCGGCATCGAGGAGGAGGAGCTGCGCTGCGTGCTGGCCGTGATCCGACACGGGGACCGCACGCCCAAGCAGAAGATGAAGATGCACGTGTGCCACCCGCTGTTCCTCGAGTTCTACGACGCGCGCACGTCGCCGCGCGGGTCCAAGGGCGAGAGCAAGAGGCAGCAGCAGCAACAGCAGCAGCAGCAGAAGAAGAAGCCTGGGAAGGCGGCGGACCTCAAGATCAAGGCCGTGGCCGACCTGGAGCAGCTGCTGGACGTGAGCAAGCAGCTGCTGGCCAAGTACGAGGCGCGCGAGCCCGAGTTCATGGCCTTTTTGGCCGAGCGCGAGCGCCACTTTGGGGAGGACGCGGCCGAGCGCGTGCAGGGCTACCGCACGCTGCGCGACGTGCTGCAGCGCTGGCGGCTCGTGGGCATCAACCGCAAGGTGCAGCTCAAGCCCAAGGAGGTCGCGGCGGAAGGGGACGACAGGGAGGGGGCCGGAGCGGGAGTGGAGGGCGGGGCCGAGGGCAAGCGGGCGACGCGCAAGCTGCTGCTCATCATCAAGTGGGGCGGGGACCTGACGCACCTGGGCGAGGAGCAGGCCGAGCTGCTGGGGCAGAAGTTCCGGCGCATGCTGTACCCGGGGGGCGAGGGCGGGCTGAACCGGCTGCACTCGACGTTCCGGCACGACCTCAAGATTTACACGAGCGACGAGGGCCGCGTGCAGAAGACGGCGGCGTCGTTCGCCAAGGGGCTGCTGGAGCTCGAGGGCGACCTCATCCCGATCCTCGTCGGGCTCGTGCTCAAGTCCAAGGACGCCGACTCGATGCTGGACCAGTCGGGCTCGTCGGCGCAGGAGATCATCGTCAAGGTCAAGCAGCGGCTGCACCGCATCATCCACCGCGACGACCGCTGCAGCGAGCTGCTCGGCTCGGACTCGCGCCTAATCCGGTCCGTGGCGCTGGCGCTGCAGCAGGTGGACCAGCCCATCAAGAAGATGGCCGTCATGCACCAGCTGCTGCGCTCGCTCAAGGAGCAGCTCACGCGCATGCTGCAGGAGAAGGCCCAGCTGCGCGCCGAGCTGGCCAAGCGGCAGGCGCAAACGGCGCACGCGGGCCTGCGCGCGCCGCCGCCGGCCGTCGAGCGCGCGCGGAGCGTGAGCAGCATGTCGAGCAACCCGCGGCGGCGGCACGAGCACGAACGCGCCAGCCAGGAGGCGGGGGAGGAGGGGGAGGAGGCGCGGTCCGAGCGGCGGTCCGAGCGGCGGTCCGAGCGGCGGCGCGAGCGGCGCATGGGCGGGCGCGGCGGCGGCGTGGACGCCGAGGTCGAGGCGCGGTACCCCGAGCCGTGCGGGCGCGAGACGCTCGAGGTCATGCGCGAGCGCTGGGCCAAGCTGCACCGCGACTTCTTCCTCAAGAAGACGGACACGTACGACCTGAGCAAGATCCCCGACATCCACGACTGCATCCGCTACGACGCCCTGCACAACGCGCACCTGAGCCTGCGCAGCGTGCGCGAGCTGCTCGGCATCGCGGCGTCGCTCGCGCACGCGCTCGTGCCGCAGGAGTACGGCATCAACGAGGGCGAGAAGGTGGCGGTCGGCGCCGCCATGTGCCGCACGCTGCTCATGAAGATCAAGGACGACCTGGACCTCGCGCGCGGGCTCGAGCTGCACTCGACGCACCGGCTCAACCCGACGTACGTGCAGACCAAGAACCGCGTCAAGTCGACGCACCGCGCCGTGCGCACGCGCCTGTACTTCACGAGCGAGTCGCACCTGCACACGCTGCTCAACGTGCTGCGCTACGGCCGCCGCGGCGCCGCCGCCGTGCCCTCGCCCGTGGGCGACGAGGCCAGCAAGTGGATCGAGGGCATCCCCGAGCTCTGCTACATGACGCACTTCGTCGTGCGCGTCTTCGAGCGCTTCCAGTTCCCCAAGACGGACCCGCAGCGCTTCCGCCTCGAGGTGTCGCTCTCGCCCGGCGCCGACCAGGACCCGCTCGCCTTTGACACGGACACGCATCTCGACGTCGCGCCGCTCCGCATCATCTCGAGGGAGGACCTCACGTGCCAGGAGGTCGTCGACTACCTCTCGGACACGATCGCCTTTGCCGAGCGCAACGAGCTCGCGCGCAGCGGCAAGGCCTCGGGCAGCAGCGGCGGCGGCGGCAGCAGCAGCAGCAGCAATGGCAATGGCAATGGCAATGGCAACGGTGACAGCAACAGCAGCAGCAATGGCGACAGCAACCATACCAGACAGCCGTCGCCGCCGCCCGTCAAGCGCTCCGAGTACCTTGTCAGCAACTCGAGCAGCACCAGCAGCAACGAGGGCGAGTACGGTAGCTAGTAGGGAAGCGACCGGACAGTTCTCGTAGCAATCGACGTCAATGCGCACAGGGACCGGACGCTGTAGCGAGCGCCAGGTACGTCCACCAGTTCCATCACCAGCGACCCGCCTTCCCGTAGCGGCTGACGCTCTGTGCGTGTGTGACTACACTGTAGACCCAGCAACGAGCGAGAATCGCACGCTTCTTCGGACACCACGAGACGATCGCGCACTCTGTCTGTCTGCCTGCCTGCCTGTCTGCCTGTCTATGAATGGTGGCCGTGTGAACGCTGACGCGAGTGCTCCGCCCAGGCTCTCAACCGCTGCTCACCGCGTCCTCTTGCGCCGCGCCGCCGTCTCTCCGGGCCTCTTCATACTCCGGTGCCGTCTCGTGCCCCTCTCCGTCGCCGGCCGCGGCCTCCGCTCCGCTCGAGCCGAAGCCGCGGCCAACGAAGGCCGACGGGTCGCGCTTGATGGTCGGCGAGGGCGGCGGCTGCTCGCACTCGTCCGGGCCGCCCCCACCGCCGCCCGCTCCGCCGCCGGGCGCGGACGAGTCGAAGCGCGAGACCTCGTCGTGCTGCGACTTGAGGTGCAAGAACTCCTCGCGGCCGCTGTCGAAGTGCACCATCTCGCCGTTCAGGTGCTCCGTCTGCTCGAACTGCGTAATCTCGCGGTGCGCGAACTCGCCCGCGAGCGACTCCATGTGGATCACCTCGCTCTGGTGCCGCTCCTTCTCCACGAGCCGCTGCGGGCGGCCCAGCTCGTCGATCTTGGTGTACTCGGTCGTGCGCTCCTGCACCGTCACCTCGCGCTTCTTCCACAGCCCGGGCGCCGGCGGCGGGTGCGCGAACCGCGGCTGCGACGACAGCAGCGTCGGCTGGAAGCACACGAGCGCGGAGGGCGGCAGGCCGGCGGCGCGGCTCGGCTTCGTGTGCGGGGGCGGAGAGGGAAGCCCCGTGTCCCTGGAGCTGCAGGCTGGCGGCGCCGCCCGGAGCTCCCGCTCGTCCCTCGCCGCCTGCGCCGCCGCCGACTGCAGGAAGCGCACGAACTGGTTGAAGCCCACGCGCGTGTCGAGCGGCGGCGACAGCGCGAACACCTCGACGAGCACCACGCGGCGGAACGGCGGCACGCCCAGGAACGCGCACAGCTCGTCCAGCTCGAGGAACTCGTCGAGCGCCGCCGGGTCCTGGCGGCCAGCCACACGCGCCCACAGGTCCGTCAGAGACGCCCGCTAGCTCCAGCTCCAGCTCCAGCTGCTGCTCCAGCTCCACGGTGCGGTCGACGTACCTGGCGGCTCGGCGCGACGCGCTTGAGCGGCGCGAACTGCTGGAAGAGCGTCTGCTGGCGCCGCCGCAGGTTGAACGCCTTCATGACGAGGAACTGCTGCAGCTTGACGCGCCGCTCGTCGCGCGCCGAGGCGCCGCGGTGCTTGGCGCACTCTCTCGGAACGGCCGGCGACGTCGCGGCCTCGTGCTGACGCGCCACCATGACGACTTGAGCTGCTGAGAACGACGAGGGGGAGCGAGAGAGTGCCCACGCGGCAGCCGCAGCGGCTGGGTCAGCGCTCGATCGATCGCTCGCGTCTATTTCCTCGTAGCCCACCGAGCCTCGCGCCCAGAATACCGACAAGAGCTGCGCTCCAAGCCGGCAGGAATAGCCGCCGCGTCTACGCGGTCAGGGCTTCTCCACCGTCGTCACCCCCGTCGTCGTCGTCGTCGCTGGCGTCCCCGTCCCTCTCGGCGTCCCCGTCCTTCTCGGCGTCTCCCGGTCGCTGGCCCAGCCGCCCGCCGTCGCGCGGCTGGGCCTCGAAGGGCTGGTCCGCCAGCAGCGCGGCCTCTTGGTCCGCCGCGGACGCGTCCGCCGCGGAGAAGAAGAAGACGCAGGCCGCGTGGGCGATCGCGCAGCGCAGCCGGCCGAACGTCTTGCGCGTGAAGAGCCCGCCGAGGTCGCGCGTCGCCTCAACGGGGTCCTCGATGCTCACCACGGCCTTCCAGGCCGCGCGCGTCCACCGCTTGTGCGCCTTGCTCACCACCGCGGTGGTGCGCAGACTCACGACCGAGCGCTCGTAGTCGAACTCGACCGCGTAGAACCGAAAGAAGCGTTGCACGAGCGTCCACCAGCACACGTCCGCGCCGCCTGGGCCTTGGGCCCGCTCGGGCGGCGGGCTCGGCAGCTCCTCGAAGAACCGGTCGACGGCCTCGACGCTGAAGCTCCCGAGCGTCAGCGCGTCCTCGCTCGCGGCCGCCGCCTCGCTGCAGTCCACGGCGGGCAGCAGGCCCTGCTGCTGCAGAAAGTAGAGCGCCAGCAGCAGCAGCCCGTGCGAGCTCAGCGCGGCCCCGGCCGTCCGCTTCTTGGCGCGCCGCCAGAGCTTGAGCCACCGGCAGAAGCGCCGGATGGAGGTCTGCAGGCGCGCGTCGGCCCCGCGCGTGAGCAGCCAGGCCACCAGGCGCGTGTTCCAGACGGCGGCCACGTTGTTGACCGACAGCTCGCACTTGACGCCCGAGCGCGCGTCGACGCCCACGGCGATCGGGACGCGCGCGCCCTCGACGGCCAGCACGTCGCGCAGCTCGGGCAGGTAGAGCGCCAGGTGCTCCTTGGCCTCGACGACGAGCGGGGCGGTCGCGCGGCGGACCGCCGGGGACGACGGCAGCACGACGCACAGGTCCAGGTCGTCGGGGTCCTCCGCCCTGGGCTCGCCGCTCCCACCGGGCGCCTCGTCGAGCTCGCGCGGGGCGCAGGGCGGCAGCAGCAGTCCCGTCGCGGTCGATCCAAAGACGACGATGCGGCAGTCGGGCCAGATCATCCGGAGCGCGCCCTCGACGCGCGTCGCGAGCCGCCGGCGGCCCTCGAAGCTGTTGGTCGGCGGCTCGCGGACCGGCGGGTGGCCCGCGGGGGAGCACGCGTGGCGCTCGAGCAGCGGCGGCGCGACGCCAGCGAGCCCCGCGGCGGCGGAGGCCGGCGCCAGGTCCAGGAAGCGGCCGTGGTCGAGGCACTCGCGCGCCAGCAGCCGGAGCAGCGCCTCGCTCCGCGCGCGCTTGTCGGCCGCCGCCTTGGCCGGCTTGGCGCTCGCGGCGCCCCCCTCCGAGTGCTCCGCGGCCGGGACCGGGTGCAGCAGCAGCCGCACGGCCGCGCGGAGCTCGCTGCGCTCCCGCTTGGCCGCGACGACCGCGGGGTCGGCGGCCTCCTCGCCCGCCGTCGGGCGCGGCAGCCGGCGGCGCGAGCGCTCGATCCAGGGCCAGAGGAACTGGCGCAGCCGCTCGGGCGCCGACACGGCGTCCTCGCCGACCTCGACGAGGAACTTGGCGGCCGCCAGCGCCGCGCCGTGGGCGATCGCGGCGTCGGGCGGCGGCCGCCAGCGCGCGAGCACCTCGAGCGCCTCGGGCTCGCGCAGGCCCAGCCGCCGGGCGTAGTGCGCCGCCGCCTTGGGCGCGCCCTTGTCCCACAGCAGCGAGCGCACGACGCACGCCCGGGCCGCGGGCGAGGCGAGCCGCAGCGCCATGTTGTGCGCCAGGTCCCACTCGTTGCTGGAGCTGCTCGAGGGGTCCGCCAGCAGCTGCGCCAGCGCCTCGAGCGACGCGCCGCCGCCGCCGCCGCCGGTAACAGCGGGGGAGGAGGACGAAGAGGGCGCCACGACGCGCGCCAGACGCTCCGCCTTGGACTTGCGGCGCCCGCGGCGCAGCCGGCGCTTCTTGCCGCCCGCGTCCTCGAGATCCGCCATGCGCTTCATTACCGGTATGTATGGCCCAGTGTCTGTCTGGTTTTACGTTTTGCGGTGTCGAAATTGTTTTTCGATACTATTACGGTTATATATCATTTTCCCTTTGGATTTCCACATTGTTTTAGCTACCAGTACACTGTAGTAAAACGGCGACATGAGCACAATGCAACGCGACTCGACACGGAGCGGCCCGCCGCGGCGGACGGGCCCTATAGATACTGAAGTGATACACCATTGGTCCGTCGCCCCCCTTCCTGCGTGGAGCGCAGTGTGTACGTGCACGACGATGGGGCGCGCTGCCCCTCGCCGTGCAGTAGTAGGGCGCTCGGCCGACTCGGCTGCTGAGTCCGCTTCCTCCGCGGGCGGCGGCTGCGCCCCCAAGCCAACCAGGCTACGAACGAAGAATGGCCTCCGAAGCTCTCGCTCAGAGCTGCAGCGGCGCGCGGTCCGGGAAGTCGAGCACCTGCTCATCCTCCGTGAGCGAGCCGAGCGCGAAGAACGGCGCGTACTTGAGGCGGTTGCGCACAATGACCTCGGCGATCTCGGGCCGGTTGCGCGCGAGCGCGTCGCTCAGCTGGCGGTCCTGCACGAAGGCCTGGTCCAGCTGGTCCACCGTCTGGTCGCCGGCGCCCATGCCGTTCGTCTCGAGCAGGTACTGGATGTGCGCGTGGCCGTTCTGGTCCGCCACGTCGAAGGCCGTCTCCTCGCGCGCGTTGGGCATGTCCGGGTCGGCGCCCGCCGTCAGCAGCAGGTACGTGGCGCGGTAGTTGCCGTCGGCCGCCGCGAAGTGCAGCGGCGTGTTGCCGTCCTGGTCCTCCGCGTGCGGGTCGGCGCCGGCGTCCAGCAGCAGCTCGACCATCTCCGACTGGCCGCTCAGGCACGCCATCATGAGCGCCGTCATGCCCGACGTCTTGACGGGCGCGTCGTAGCGCACGCGGTGCTTGAGCAGCAGCTCGGCGATCGACCGCGCGCCCTTCTTGACCGCGATGTGCAGCGGCGCCAGGCCGTTCACGCCCGGGGCGTCCGCGCGCGCCTTGTGCTTGAGCAGCAGGCCGACGATGATGTCGCGGCCGTTCTCGCAGGCCACGTGGATGGGCGCGCGGCCGTCCATCGCCACGTCGTTGATGCTCGCGCCGCCGTCCAGCAGCACCGACACGACGTGGCAGTGGCCCAGCGCGGCCGCCACGAACAGCGCCGACTGGCCCAGCGCGTTCTTGGCGTTCACGTCGGCACCGGCGGCCAGCAGCTCGCGCACGTCCCCCGCCGTGCCGCGCTCGACCACGTCCAGCAGCTTCTTGCGCTTGACCGACTTGAGCGCGGCCAGCTTGTGCCCGAGCGAGTGCCACACGCGCGCCGACTTTTCGCGCATGCGCCCGCCGCCCTCCTTGGAGAAGAAGGCGTGCTTCTTGCTCATGGGCACCAGCGCCGTCGACTGGGGCGCGTGCATCTTGATGGGGCCGGTCATCTTGCGGCGGCGATTACTGCGTGCGGCTTCTCGACGCGGAAGCCTTCTACGTCGACGGGGAGAGCGCGAGTGGGCGAAGCAGACGCACGGCAGACCGAGCGGCTGGTCAACAGGCCGTGCGTGGCGCGTGGGGTGGCGGGGGAGGGCGAGCTGAGCTGAGCTGATACGACCGCCGGGGACTCCGCTGCTTCCGTCTCCGGGCGAGCGGCGGCGGTACGTACGGGGATTTCGGGAAATGGACAGCGCGTGGGGTGGCGGCGCCCTCCCTCTTATCCTCTAATCTGGCGAGGCGACAGACGGAAGCCCCTTCTTTACTTGGATAAAGTATTGCTCCCGATCGGCCCCGGCCGCACCGAGCGAGTTGGTTTCAGTATGGGGTGCGCCAGTTGTGGGCGGCCAGGCAGAGCCACAAACTGGCGGATTCAGAAGGGCTCGAGCGGGATGGTGTAACGTTCAGTCCGTAGCATGACATACAAAGTCCGAGTGAGTGCTGCGAGGAGTGTCAATTCGCACCGACCATCTGGAATGTAGGGGTGGGGGAATGATCGCGCTGCAAAAACACCTGAAAAATGAATAGTTTTGTATTTAGTAAGTACATATTTTTGAAAGAGATCTATTTCGTAACAGACATGACCTATATAAATGGATGCTCATCTAATATAATGTTTAAATCCAGATTCTAAATGGGCCGCATGACGAGGGTGGACGATCCTCTGTTCCGCCCTCCTCTCCGTCAAACGTCAAGGGCGATGGCGCGAGTAGAACACGCGGCGCTTCATCATTTGCTCCACATGGATGTTCGCAGCCAACCGCACACGATCGTGAACTCTACTATTATACCCAGCTTCTTTACACGGCACATGTAATTTGACTTGGTCTGCTTTTCAAACAGCAAAGCAGTTGCCCTCACAAGAGTCTCACGGAGTCCAAAGGGCTTTTTGCGCACCCAAATGCAAGTGATTGGGAGGAAGTCTTCCCGAATGGCATTGTAACGTAGATGCGGAGTCCAAAACCAAGTTGGATAGTATAGCGCTCTGTTGCGCCAATCACTAGCAGCCCTTTCCTGCTGCAAGTCCACGGGCTCAATTCCCGATACAGCAACCGACCCTCGCTTTCGTAGCGAGCGGTGTAGTCTAACCCCAATAGACGCCTTGCCATCAACAAAAAAATCAATCCCGGATACAGTACTGTAGCAGCTGCGGCCAACCCCCTCGACCCTCGGATGGCCGAGTGGGTCATCGTGGGGAGTGGCAGCAGCCCGTGAACACGTCAGCCCTTGATGGCCTCGGTATTCGTGGTCATCAAGGGTGGCAACGTGGATGGAGTATCTTACAGCATGTTAACGGTGGCAATATGAAAAATACCTATCTTGATTTCAGTTTACGGGGGACGCATCAAACAAAAAAAACCAATGCGCTCGTGGAGGCATGTGCGCTTTGGCGCTGTGACCTCGCTTTCTCGTACGCGCGCGTTTGAGCGCGTTGTGGTGGTCGCGCGGAGTCAACTTTGCAAAGCCGGACATCACACAAACCATCGTCCACTTGCGGCCCCGGGTAGCGGCCGCCCCGCCAGGCAAAACTTCGTTGTGCGGTAGCAGGAGTATGTTCAGGTTGGTCGTGAACCCGATGTACGTCATGAGTGGATTGCCCTTGGCCTTGAACACAAACCATTACATTTTAAAAGTAATTTATGAATTCTAATGTACGATAGAACGTCGAAAATGTCGGGAATTTTTACGAGTATAGTAGAATTTAATTATGATGCGAGGTAAACGCTAGATCTTGGGTTTTGTATGAATTCTGACGAAAAGCATTGCGATATATGACAGAAACAGGTGAAAATCCATCGGAATCATCAAACGACACGGTGGTCGCTGTTTGACTTAGTGTTGTATGGGTCGTACTGTACAGGGAAAATATGTACTTGTTTTGCGAAATATTTCATTCTGATAGTGAAACGAAGTGATTCGAAGAGATTGGACGAGAAAACAGATATCTAAAGTCAGTTCTCCGGATTGGGCTTTCCATGAATAACTTGAATCAGTAAGTGTTCGGCTTGATTACGTAGCAAAGTAATATATTTTAAAATCTGTCGAATATGTCAAATATAAGCATAAAATAATTCGCCAATTTGAGCTGAAATACTTACATCGTCGCTACTGCCAACCATCCGCGAATGCTGCTGCGCAAGATGGCTGCCATGCCCGTCGCGCGTTTGTCGGTGGCTCCGATGGTACGTACGCACCCGTAGGGCGTAGATCCGCGAGCTCCGCCCTTGCATCTTCTCTTTGCGTCTGCGGCGCTCACGAATCTGCCGACTGTGCCGCTCCGCGTGGCGCAGATGGACTGGACCGACCGGCACTACCGGTTCCTGATGCGCATGATCACCAAGCGGACGCTGCTCTTCACCGAGATGCTCGTCGACCAGACGGTGCGCCACACGATCCTCCATTAACCTGCACTGCGGTCCCACTGCGGCTCACGCCGCCTTGGCTAAGTCAGCTCATCCACCAGCGCAAGAACCTCGACTACTTCCTGGGCCACGACCCGGTGGAGGCGCCGCTGGCGCTGCAGCTGGGCGGCAACAGCGTCGAGGACCTCGGCGGTGAGCTCCCATCTGTCTCCGACTGCTTGCATAGCGCGCACGAGACTCACACTCTGCCGCTGTACCGCAGCCGCGGCCGAGATGAGCCTGGCGTACGGCGGCTTCTGCGAGATCAACCTCAACGTGGGCTGTCCGAGCGCGCTCGTGTCGAGCCGCTGCTTCGGCGCGCGGCTGATGCTGGAGCCCGAGCGCGTGCGCGACATCTGCGCCGGCATGATCCGGCGGACGGCGGGCGGGACGGTCGAGGTGACGGTCAAGTGCCGCATTGGCGTCGACGACTGCGACAGCTACGAGGAGCTGCACCGCTTCGTCGAGACGGTCGCCAGCGCCGGCGTGCAGCACTTCATCGTGCACGCGCGCAAGTGCCTGCTCAAGGGGCTGAGCCCGCACGAGAACCGCACGGTGCCGCCGCTAAAGTACGAGTTCGTGCACCGCCTCAAGGAGGCCTTCCCGCGCCTGCGCTTCACGCTCAACGGCGGCGTGGCGAGCATCCAGCACGCCAAGCAGCTGCTCGACGAGACCAACGTGGACGGCGTTATGATCGGCCGCGCCGCCTACAACACGCCCTGGAACTTGCGCGACGCCGACCGCCTCATTTTTGGCGAGGAGCGCAACCCGAACCTGTCGCGCCGCGAGATCATCGAGCGGTACCTCGACTACGCAGAGGACCTCCAGAGCAAGTGGGGCGTGTCCACCCCGGCCGGCGACATGCCGTACACCATGCCGACCTCGGCACTCATGAAGCCGCTGCTTGGGCTCTTCAAGTGAGTTTCGCTCTAGATCGAGCTCTGCTGTTGATGGTGCTGACAGTGGGCGCAACAATGCATTGTCGCGGCAGCGGCGAGTACGGCGGCAAGGCGTTCAAGCGCGAGATCTCGTCGCAGTGGGCCAAGAAAGGGCCCCGGCCGGACCTCCGGACGATGATCGAGGCGGCTATCAAGGTGCTGCCGGACGAGGTCCTGGACGCGCGCATCGAAGACGAGTTGGAGCACCAGGCGACTCAAGAAGCGGCTTGAGGTGCGGGCGCTCTATAGATCGTCACGGACATACCTAGACACCATACACACTATTCTTCGTATCCGCAATGCCTATTGGTCTCCGGTCAGCCATGCGCCTCGGTCGAGCCGTTGGCCTCGTCGACGGGGCGTTCTAGATACTCTAGGCACCCATCAAGCACCTCGAAGGCCTCTTGTGGGGTCTTGACGCCCGCCAGCTTCTCACGCACCGAGCGCGCGTTCGGCACGCCTTTAAGGTAGCTGCCATAGAACTTGCGCATGCGCGCGAAGCCGGCGAGCTTGGGCCGCGCGAGCAGCTCGTCGTAGTACTGCGTGTGCCTGCGCATGACGTCGATCTTGTCGCGCACAGGGATGTGTGACGTGTCTGCGTGGCCCTGGAACAGCCACGGGTTGCCAAACAGCGCGCGACCGAGCATTACGCCGTCGACGCCATACGTCTCGACCTTCTCGCGCGCCTCTATGATGCTCTTGACGTCCCCGTTGCCCAGGATGAGCGCCTCCGAGCCTGCCGACCGAGCCAAGTGCACGACCTCTCCAATGACGTCCCAATGCGCCGGCACCTTGGACATCTCGTCGCGCGTGCGCCCGTGCACCGTGAGGACCTCAGGGCCCGTGCCCAGCAGCCGCCGCACCCAGTCCTTGTAGTCGATCTCATGGAAACCGATGCGCGTCTTGACCGACACGGGAAGGTCACCCGCACCGCGCTTGGTCTCGGTGATGATGCGCTCCGCCAGCGCCGGCTGCAGGATGAGCGCGGCGCCGCTTCCCTGTTTGTTGACGAGCGCCTCAGGGCAACCCATGTTGATGTCGACGCCGTCGAAGCCCAGGTCGCGCACAATCATGGCCGACTCGTAGAACTGTTCCGGCTTGGACCCGAAGAGCTGCGCCACCACCGGCCGCTCCTGCTCCGCGTACTGCAGCGTGGTCATCATGCGCGAGCGCGAGCCGGCGTCGTGCGTCAGCGCCTCGCAGCTCACGAACTCGGTCCACATGACCTGCCAGGTAGTCATCACACGACCAGCCAGGCGGCGCGAGGCGTCAGCGCCAGAGTCGACATGAGAAATCGCCAAACGCCGAGCCTACCGAGGGCTTGGCCAGGTCGCTGATGATACGACGAAAGGCCACGTCCGTCACGTTGGCCATGGGCGCCACGCAGAAGAGCGGGCGCTCCAGCTGCCGCCAGAACGACGACGAGACCCGCATGCCTATCAACCGAAGCAATCGCCAACCTCTGCGGCGCCATACATGATCAACAAGCAATACCGATAGAATACCGGTATACCGTTAGAGTGATGGTTCAAATATGAGTGATTGCACCAAGAGTTGAAGTTAGAGTGATGGTCGCACGTTTCCGCACTTTCCTGGAGCAGGCACTTCAAGTGCAGTTAGTCCCGACATTTACCCGCCCGATACGACCAAGGCAGGAGATCTTCCCCAAGAAGAGGCAATGGCACGCGCGATCGATCGCCGACGCGGCGTGCAGGGTCTCACCGCGCTGTTCAACCCTCGCTCGGTGCCAGCGCAAGGTGCGCGAGAGAGGAGGTGATACGGATAGTTTTGTCACGGGCGTGACGCGTCTCGTTTCTTGCTCTGAAAAGTGCCTAGAGAGCTGGCCGGGTTCTACGGCTTCTCCCCTAAAGGTATTGCTGCTGCATATCCCTTTCGAGGTATGCGCTGGTGTGCCTAACGCGAGGGGTCTCTTGGTGACAGAGGCGGGTGGTTGCCTCGCCGGTAGGTTACGGGATGCACTGCGTTCCGTTGACCGCGACTTCTCCTATGAACTGATTGCTTCACGACAGATGTGATGATATCGCAGCGCAAAGGGGAATTTCCGCCAGTAGCGTTCCTGGTGTGTATATGCGACTTGCATTCCGTTTCTGGCGCTAGTGCTCGCTTTGACTGGCATTCCCTGCTTCAGATTGTGCACCGCGACTCGGAAGAGGCTGCACCGGACAAAGTGATTGACAAGTGCGGAGAAGGAAGTGTAGGCTGGCTCTGAGTCTCTCTGCTAATCTTGCGTTGCATCGAGCAGGATCGAGCGGGTCGAGAAGGCGTTCGCGAACGTCTTTGGGATCATCGTGCTCCCCATTCCCCATCACTCGCAGCTACAGCTGCGTCTCATCCAGACGCCCACTCGGGCCAAGATTTTCACGGGTGAATATGGCCTAGTTCCCGTGTCGATGGAAGGGTTATCATCACTTGTGATAGCTAACTCCTTCGTTCCGCGTGGCTAAGTGCCTTCGTTGACGTCAGCTGTGCATCTCATGGTAATACGCATTTGCCTTTCCCGAGCAAATACTCGACAGCAGGCCAGACTGACTCACTGATTGCTGGCCACTGACAACGATCTAGGCGTCGATTCACGGAAAAATGAGCGTCGAGGTCTCTGCTCGTGCTGATCGACTCTACGACGGTGTACGTGGTTCATGCATCATCTTCGCGATGAATCGAATCCGCTTTCCACTGAGTGTAAATACCAAACCGTAGATGCATCGAGACTTCCTGTCGCGTCCGAATGCGATGCTGGTTCTACAAGCCAACTTCCCGTTCCTCAAGCTGGATGAGTGCGACATGCTTCTCGACCTGTTCGGTATGCGAAATGATCGTTTGGCGCTTCCTGGCACTTCTTTTTATACGAGCATGCTCTTGATACCGCAGGAAGTATCAGCAACATCGCGCAAGCAACCGCCGCGGATATTCTCGACATCAGCGTCCTGGACTCGGCGGCGGCACACGCGATCGAGGAGTTTTTCCAGTCGGAATACGCATTGGAATAGGCACAACCACTTGAGTTGATACTTGGTTCACAGCCATTTTCAGTAGCCATTCGTGCTTTTGGAGCGTCAGCGCAAACGCAAGCACAGAAGAGAGCTACTTACATGTTACCGTGCGATGCAAAGAGTACACTTACAAGATTTGCCTACAGCACTCAACATCAAGAAGCAAGAGCTAACTTCTCGGTCGGGAGCCGTCGACTCGGAAGACCGCGAGGTGATCGCACTGCTTGGCAACCAGCTCCGCGTGTTTCTCCTGTGCGAACGAAAGGTCAAGCGACTGCAGCGCGGGCATCCGCCGCAACACAGCGGCCAAGCCACTGGCATCGGCGGTGATACCAATGCATCCGCCGATCTCGAGCTTGGAAAGTCGCGGACAGTGATGCCTAAACGCTTCGACCGCCGCCACTGTCAAGCGACCCTGCCCGCCAAGATTGACATTCTCGAGGTGTCGACACCGCGATGCCAGGTTTAGCACTGCTTGGTCGCAGATGCCGCCACGCCCCAGGCCGAATGGATTGCTGCGCGAGATGTCGAGCACCTTGAGCGACGGGCAGTGGTCTCCGACGGCAGCAAGCGCATTGTCCGTGATGTTGCCCGCGCCGCCGACTAGCAGCGTTTCGAGTCCCAAACAATGCGTTGCGATCACTTCCAGCGACGCAGAGTTGGCAGCACGACAGCCCTTGAGTGCCAGCGACCGCAGCGACCGGCACGATCGAGCAAACTGGGCCACCCCGTCGCTTGATAACAGCCGACAGTGGCTGAAGTTGGCGTGCTGTAGTGAGCCCCCGTGCCGCTTCGACAGTGCTTCCAATGCAGCGTCCGTTAACTCGGGGCACTTGGCAGCGCGAACGGTCACGAGCGCGTTCGCCGCCGAGCTGTCGACCAGCGCGGTGAAGCCAGCGTCCGAGAGCTGCCGGCAACCCGACACGGCGAACTCCGACAGATTGACAAAGCGCTTCGACACGGAGATCAGCGTGGATTCGAGTGCAGCGCAGTCCACCAGGCGGAGCCGCTCGACGCGGGTGCCATGGCGCACGGCAACGCGAGCGACCAGCGTGGAAGCCTGGCGTGGTTCAAGCTCGCGCCTCATCTCGACGCAGCGCCAGCGCGAGGACCCGGCCAGGAGCCGCCGCCAGTGACGGCTGACGTCCTCCAGCGCGAGCAGATCCGTCCACGATAGCAACGGCAGCAGGCGCTGCTCCACGACCAGCTCGGGCAGATCCAGCGACATCCTGACGACCAAGCACACCGCAATGATGGGTAATGGAGACGTTCCGCTGCTGCGGGCCTCCGAGGAAGAGACGCCATACGGCAGCGCTTCGGTGAGAAGCTCACTGAGAACCAGAAC
The DNA here is from genome assembly GCA_023338055.1 of Phytopythium mirpurense. Classification (NCBI taxonomy): domain Eukaryota; phylum Oomycota; class Peronosporomycetes; order Pythiales; family Pythiaceae; genus Phytopythium; species Phytopythium mirpurense. Next base: position 257 of record JAADXZ010000271.1, on the reverse strand, counting down.
CGCTGACGTCGTGTCGAGCTGCCAAGTGATTGGGCGGACAGTGACCAACCCCAAGGCAGCGTCATGCCACATCGACAGGCGAAACCAACATCCGGATTATGTATACTTTACGCATACCCAGTCGACTGGCGAAATTGAGTCGGCTTTGAAGCAGGCGCGCATCAAGTCAAGCTCACCTCGACGCCCCGACTCACTGCAGAGCTCGTATCGCCTCTTGTCGCTCCTCGTACTCAAGTAGGTGTCCTACTGGTCGAAGG
>JAADXZ010000270.1:0-28972 GCA_023338055.1 Phytopythium mirpurense | reverse complement strand
TGCACCGTGCTGGGCTGCTACGTGACGTACACGACGGGCAAGTCGCTCTTCGCGCCCTCCAGCAGCGACATCGCCTTCCCCTACTGCGCGCCCGAGTACGAGAACACGCTCTACTACAACTACACGGCTGTCCACGAGTAGGGTCGAGATAGCGTCTCCGTGAGTCAGCCACTACTGTTAGAGGGAGGACTGGGGTGTGCCCATAAACCAGAAGCATATAAACAATGTATCTTGAGTATTTGGAGTCGTTCGTGGTATTGCTTGGTGTCGAAATGCATCCGTGGCGATTGAACCTCCCTATCCATTTGAATAATGAATATTCAAGATGGTTCAGAGGGGGCCTTCGACAGGAGTACTGTATCAAAGAATGATCATTGCTTGGCAGAGTACTCGACGGTACGGCAACGACACTCGGTGCCCACACGTACATCTTTGCATCTCATTGTTTATAGAGAAGCTGCGCCTCGGACGCGGCGATCGTCTCATGCAGTGAAGCCCAGTGGTGTGCACAGTTGAAGTTGAAGTTAAGAGTCGAAATGGTCCACTTCAACGTCAATCACTCTGTAGATACGACGACTTGAAGTTTCTCGACACTCAACAAAGTTTGCGCTCCTTGGCGTGACCGCGAACATCACGGCCTTCTTTGGCGCGTTCGCGTCCATCCAGTGGATGCATACGTGATGGGAGGCTCCATTGCTGGCATGTGCGACCTCAATACAACAATGCGGACGACAGGCTCGGTGCCTTGGTGGAGCGGAGTATAGCGCCCCTGGCCACCCGTTCGATCTAGCCAAGAGCGTGGGGTCCGCATTTGCGATCTCGCGCATTGACCACGAGAAACTCCGATATCTACGAGTCTGGACTGGCCAAGACGTTGCAGCTGAAGACTGATCGAGCGGCCGTCACACGTGGCGAGTTTACCGTCGCCACTGCACCTGATTGTGTGTCGCACCAAGTGGGATCCTCTTCGCGCAGCTGGCGTCTCCGTCATGGGGTGCGACTCGGACCCGACGACATCGGACTCGCCTTCAAAGCGCTCGCGCTCGACGTGTTCGGCGCGTGTAGTCGCTACTAGTGTGATGGCGACACGGAGATCAGAAGCCGAGGTGGACGCGGCAGAGTTCGGCAGTTCGGACGGTGACGAGGGGAACTACGCCGCCGTCTTCCGCGAGCTGGAGAGTGGAGCCGGGGCCATCCCGCTGTTGACTGCTGTCGAGGTCTTTGGCAAGTTGACGCTCGGCATGGAGATCAGTCCGTCGGTTGCGCGCCGATTGGACTGGATAGAGGCGCTCATGAGCGATCGTTGATGTTTCGCCACGGCAAAGGGGATCCGATAGCTTCTGCCGCCAATCTGGCCATGGACGCGAGGGCAGCCAGTCGACTTCATGCACCAGCGGCTGGGTCAACCATTCCATTCATCGACCGACTTGAGCAAATCCAAGCCTTGTGCAGCAGATCACGGCGCCACAGGACAGTCACTAATAAGTTGAAGATCACCCAGCAATACCATGTTTGGATGGGTTCACAGGCTGATACTGTGACGGATCTACGGACCATGCGAATTGATTTCCATTCGTCGCCAGTGCCGCATGGCCAGGCCTCTGCAAACAAGGATCTAGTACCTAGCTACCTAGCTATGGTCAAATTCGGTAGTCTGGTAGCACCTGAATTAGGCTCATGCAAATACCAAGCTTAAATCTCATTAACGCCTACCAAATAATTGCTTCAATACTTAACATAGGAGACGTAAATTAGGCATCCTCTAATGATTTGTATGGGAACGACCAAAATCCAGGAATCGGCATTTTGGCGGTTTGGACACCAAAATGCCTAGATTGCAGAGGCCTGCGCATGGCAGTAGTGCTTTGCGTGGTGCCGGCACCAACCCGCACGAACCCCTCGCCTGTTGTCCGTCTTCCACTGTGCGGCATGCAATCGGCGCAGTCTGCGCCATGAGCACGTTGGTGCGACGAGGCGTTCTGCGTCGAACCGAACTGCTCAAATGTCAAAATGGCAACGGTACGTTGGTTCAGCGCGTATTATAACGGTCTGACACCCAAGAAGCCAGCAAAAAGATCAGGTTCTCGCGATGTCCAAATCGACGGCGGTGATTGGCTACATTCGCTGAAATGCGTTAAATTTGTTCGCACTTCAAGTCCACGGCCTCGTGCGACACTACAGTACTACACTGAAGTACAGTACAGCAACAATACCCGACGATATGTTGTTCTTTCTAAACTCATTATATTCTTGAGTTTAAGTATGTGGTAGAATCACCTGTAAATGACAATAATGTTAAAATTGATTGCATTCTGCGAACAACCCATCTTGTTGACCTGCTGGGACCTGCTGGACCAGATCTAAACGACACGATTGGAACATATAGGAGATTTGCATGCAAGATTCGAATGTTGGTTGGTTGGACCGAATACCCGAATGTGCGCAACAACAGACAGTGCACGGACTGAACGCAAATTTACAGTGTAAAGCAGACACCTGCAGACACCACACTCTCGGCGATAGAATGGTGGAATCATGGGGCGAAACGGACTGATCACGAGGGAGAGAGATGGCCACAGGAGTTTCGAAGCGCGCGTGTACATTTGGGCATGCGTAAATAATTGGAGCTTGCTACTACAGTACAGTACCAAGTATGCAGTTTGATCAACGTGCGTCTTACTCCTTCATCGGCGACCCGGCGATTGCATCATCTCAGGCAGTTTTGCGACAAAAAGTCGTTCCTACCCTACATACTGACCTCAAGTCAGTACAGTACTGTACGGTACTGTGACCCGCTGGACTGCATCCGCTGGTATAGTCTTGGGTTCACTATTGCTGACTTTTTACGCGCTATTGATACAGTGGGACGGTTTTCTCGCGCACAGCTGCCTTCGCCCCACCTCCTTTTTCCGATTCCGATCCAGGTCGCGGAACGGGGGAGTCGGAGGATTCTCTTGCGCCCAGTATGCAGTCCGGATCTACAGTACACTTCCTCGTAGTACAGTTGGCTACCAGCAACCAACTTCCACATAGAAAAAGGCAGTGGCGGCACCCGACGACTGGGTGCGAGTTCCCAAAGAAGGATTTCAGCTCCCGACCCGAGGAACCAACCTCCTCGAGACGAGTCGGAACCGTCCGTTGGTCGGGCGGCCGCCCCATTACCGTATTCCTCCCCGGTTGGCCACGAGTAGGGCGCCGTTACCGACGTCGCAGCAGTAGTTCAGCTCCCTTCGACAGCACACACAGACCGACAGAGAGAGAGAGAGAGCATGGCGCCGTCGTCGTCGCCGTCGCCGCCCGCGGCCGACGTGGCGCGCACCTCCAAGAAGCGCAAGACGGCGAGCGAGCCGGCACCGCGCGCGGCCTCGCGCTGCTCGCTCTGCAGCTTTGCCGCGTCCACGCTGGACCACCTGCTGACCCACGTGCGCGAGGCGCACCGCTCGACCGCGACCACCTTCCACATGGGTGCGTGCCTTGTTGCTCTTCTTATCCCTTTGCGCGGCGCTTTTCGGCCCCACGTTTGTGTTGCGGTCGAGCAGCAGCTACATATGTGCGAAATCGCTAACGTGACTGACGCATGCTGTTTCTTATCCGGCCTGGATGGAGAGCAGCACTGGCGCTGGACGTGGGGCAGATGCTGATCCAGTACGCGCTGGCGAGCGGCGCGCTCGCGGGCGCCACGAGCGAGTGGCTGGAAGACATGCAGCGGCAGTACGCGGGCGCCGTGGACCTGCGCGCCGCGCTCTCGCAGAAGGACGCGCGCGCCGCGGCCGATAAGCTACGCGCGCTGGTCGCGAGCCCGACGGGCGCGGACGGCTCGTCGCTGGCGATGCTGTCGACGCTGCAGCGCGCGGTGCAGTGTCTGCTGGACGACATCCCGGCGGACAAGGCCGTGTCTGACGAGCAGAGCTCGGGCGCTGCGACGTCCCAAGACGCCGACATGCAGGGCGAGGGATCCGGCGAGGACGTGGGCGAGAACCGCACGTCGGAGCACGAGGAGGCGGCGGCCGAGGCGCTGACGGGTCTGCGCCGCATGTCCTCTTCCGGGTCGACGTCGGCCCCAGCCAAGAGCGCCAAGAAGAGCAAGCCCACGCCCACAGCGCCGTCGGCCAGCGCTAGCACCGCTGCCGTGACGGGCGCGACCACGAGCGCGGGCCTGTCGTTCGCGTCGTTCCCTTCCAGCGCGGCCCCCTCGCCGCTGACGATCACGGCTCCGGCGCCGTCGCTCTTCCACGCGCCAGAGCTCTTCTCGCCCGCCGGCGGGCGGTCCGCACGGGCGGTGGGCACGCCGGCCGCGACTCCTGGCGCGTCCGCGCTCCCCAGTCTGTTCTCCCGGCGCGTGTCGCTCGCCCCGCTGTCGACGCCGGCCAACGCGTCCGGCAGCACGCCTATGAACACGTTCCACTACGCGCCGATGCCTGGCGGAGAGTACCCGCACCAGCAGCTCCAGCACGCGGAGGCGGCGCGGCAGGCCATGCACAGCGAGCAGGCGGCGGCGCTCGGGGTCCGGTCCATGGACTTTGGCGCGGGCCCGCGCGTCGTGCCCGAGGGCTCGCCCACGTCGCTCACGCCCGTCTTCTACCGCCCGTTCGGCCCGGGCGGGAACCCGTCGGCGGCCAGCAGCGCCAATGCGGCGGCGAGCAGCAGCACCAACAACCGGCAGTCGCCGGTCCATCAGAAGCGCAAGAGCCTCACGTCCAAGCACTTGAGCTCGGCGGTGCACACGGCCATCACGACGACGACACCCAGCAACGTGGCGACGACGACGGGCTCGATCCCGGCGGGCACGCCCACGGCCACGTTCCACCTGCCGAACGGCCGGACGTTCCAGGTGCAGCTGGACAGCGCCACGACGCCCACAGACAGCGCGACGCCGACGACGCCGACGACGCCCGGGGGCACGAGTCTGCCGTCGGCGATGCGCAAGGCGACGCCGCGGCGGTGGACCAAGGACGAGGACGAGGCGCTGCGCCAGGCGGTCGAGAGCCACCGCGAGAAGAACTGGAAGGCGATCGCGGCGCAGGTGCCCGGGCGCAACCACACGCAGTGTCTGCAGCGGTGGACCAAGGTGCTCGCGCCCGGGCTGGTCAAGGGCCACTGGTCCCCGCACGAGGACGAGCTACTGCGGCGGCTGGTGGCGACGGAGCAGAAGAACTGGGGCGAGGTGGCGGCCAAGATCCCGGGCCGCACGTCCAAGCAGTGCCGCGAGCGGTGGCACAACCACCTGGACCCGAGCATCGTGCGCGGCGCGTACACGCCCGAGGAGGACCGCATCATCCTCGAGGCGCAGGCGCGGCTGGGCAACCGCTGGTCGGTCATTGCGGCCATGCTGCCCGGGCGCACGGAGGACGCCGTCAAGATCCGCTGGAAAAGCCACTGCCGCGTCTGGCGCGCGCGCAAGTACCTGCGCAAGGGCGGCAACAGCACGCCGGGCGGCGGCGCGGACGACGACGGTGGCGAGACGCCTCGCACGCCGCTCGTCGGACTGGTGAACGGCGAGTTTGTGTGGCCCACAGGCTCGGGGCCGCTGCCGTCGCCGACGGCCGCTGGCGGCAGCGGTGGCGCTGTCAAGGGCGAGTGAGTGCGCATAGGAAGACGAGTACGTAGTAGTGTAGGCTGGGTGGTGGGTGGGTTTTGGTTATTAGCGAGCGACGGGAGTCTTTATACATTAGGCGGAGCGCCGCGGCGGCGTGCAGTGCAGATATTTCACAGGATACACCGAATGGAGTGCAAACAAGTACGTGAAGGGCAGAAGAGTATCCATACTGAGAGTCACACACGGCGGTGGAGGTTTCGAGCGATCTTGAAGCGTCGTTTGGCTCTCGAGCAGCTACGGACCGCTCTCGGTCTTATCTTGGGCACTAGCGACTGTATAGAGGTCGAGAAGCGAGTGCGGAGGTCGCGGAGCCATGGCGGACGAGGGCGAGGACGTGGCGGCCGGCGGCGAGCCCAAGTCGGAAGTGACGCGTGGCGTACGTGACGCGACGGGATGGGCGTCCGTCCGCTGGTCACGTCCCGCGTTGCACGCTGACTGGCTGACTGACTGAAGGTTGGACTGACTGACGCGGTGGTTGACGACAGGACGTGAGCGTGACGCTCATGGGCAACGTGCTGGAGAAGCTGCGCGTGCTCGAGTACGACAAGGAGCTGGGCAGCAAGAAGAAGAGCTTCACGCCCTACACCGAAACGCAGTTCGCCTTGCCGTCCGCCAGCAACGCCGGGTACGAGCGGTATATAATCAATAGCAGCCGCCGCGGTCACGCTGTGTGGATCGAGTTGGGCGACTGACGGACGGTACAGCGCGCAGTTCAAGTCGTTCCTGGACCTGGCGGGCTTCCTGCTGCGCCTGAGCGGCCACGAGCTGTCGGTGGACAAGTACGACGACCCGGGCACGAGCGTCAACAAGCTCATCCTGGCGCTCAAGGCGCTGGGCTTCCCGCTCGACTTCCCGGCCGCGCGGCTGCGCACCGGCGCGGGCGAGGCCTGCTGCGCGGCGCTTGACTTCCTTGCGGACCGCGCGCTCGCGGCCAAGGGCGTCGTCGCCTGGCCGCGACCGGCGTACCCCAAGGAGGACTTTGCGGACGAGGCCGAGGTGGACGACGAGGCCGAGGTGGTGGACGCGGACGAGGAAGGCCCGCACGCGCCCGCCGCGGCCGACGACGGCGACGAGCTCATGTACAGCGACGTGGTGCAGCTGGGTGGCAAGCCGGCGGCCGAGGACCCGCTCGAGGCGTCCACCAACCAGATGATCGTGAGCGAGGTCGACCCGCTGCTGTGGCGCACCGAGCTCGAGCGCGTGGGCCCCAAGCTGCGCGCGCGAACGGCCGGGCTCACGGCCACCTCTTCTTCGTCCAAGCCATCCGCAGGCTCGGCCATGGACGGCAGCGGGCCCGCAGCCACCAAGGAGTGGCACGGACACCTGGAGCGCACGCGCACGCACGCGGACGTGGTGGGCGCGCTGCGGCCCGCGGCCACGTCGAAGCTCCGCGCCATCAACGCGCAGCTGGTGCAGGCGTCGGCGCAGCTCGCGAGCGGCGAGGACAAGCTGTCGAACCAGTTCTTCGAGAACCGGCGGCTCGAGTGCCGCGAGCTGCGCGAGCAGCTCCAACGCGCGGCCGAGCGCAGCAAGGAGGGCAGCGACCGCGTGGACGCCATGACGCGCGAGCTGGCGGCGCTAGGCGAGCAGCTGCGCGCCGCCAAAGCCGAGCTGGACACGCGCGGCGCCAAGATGACGGACACGTCGCCGCTCGTGCGCATCAAGGAGGCGCTCAAGTCGCTGGCGGCCGAGATCAAGCAGTTCGAGCTGCGCATCGGCGTCGTCGGCCACACGCTCCTGCAGGCCAAGGCGCGGCAGGCCTCTCGTCGACTCGGCGGTGGCGGCAGGGACGGCGGCGCGTCAGGAGGCGGCGGTGGGTATCAAGACCCCGAGTTCGACCCGAGCGATGAGGACTCGAGCTGAGAAACGAGATAGGGTTACAAGGCGATCAGGTGGAAATGAATGCTGCCTTTTGTATGCATTTGATGGGTCTTACGACCCGCTGGGAGTGTTGTCGTCGGTGGCGAAGAGCGGCACGCCTAGCGCGAGTCTGGGCGGCTCGTCGGGCAGGTCATCGTCGACGAAGCTTTGCTGCTGTTGCTGTACAAGCGCGACGCCAACAGCGCCCGGCTCCACCTCAAGCTCGATCCAGTCGAGCCGCTCGTCGCTTGGTCCGGGCGAGGCCCACTCGTGAGCCGTCGACTGCGAGTAGAAAGGAGAGAGCGACGCGAGCATCACGAGTGGGACGCGACGGTCTCGGTTTCTACACCTTGGTAGCCTCAGCTTGGAGTCTGGACCGTCACGAGGACTGCTCCGATCTGTCGTACCGTCCGATCTCACGCGGCACATGATCCAGCACGGAGGCAACGCGTGCAACGCGACCACCGCACCCGTTGTTGTCGTGTCTCCGTCCCCCAACTCGAGCAGTACTATACCTTCCACTCGGAGGCCGACGACGACGCTGCTATTGCCGAGGCGACGCTTAATCGCAGCGCCTAGCTCCCACTCGCTGTAGTCTTCGAGGTTGGGCTCTTCGCTAGCATCTTCACCGTAGGACAAAGCGAGCCTCACATCTCGCAACGGTACACCCGAGCGCGAAGCAAAGTGCACCTTCAAGGCGTGGAGTAAACCGCGAGCATCATAGACGCTTGCGAGGTCCAGCGCGCGAGTCAATCGTCGGCAATTCCGAGACGATAGCCAATTCGCTAGCAACGCGAAACGGTACGCTAGCAACAGTGCAAGCTGCGCGGTTGCCACCATCGTTCGTGGCCATCTTGGCAGTGAACCAGATCTTCCCAATGCGCTTTCAAGTGCCGACGCGATCCATGCTAGAGGAATAAACCCACGCGAAACGCATGCGGCAGTTGTCAAGTGAGTTGGGTCAAGGCGAGTCGCGGTTGGCGAGAGAAGCGTCTGCAAATGTGTGTCAAGGGCATGGAAGAAGGCTGTCTGCGTCTCAACCTCTCGCTGTAGCGACCACCAAGGTAACAACAGTGGCTCGGTCGACGGTGATGACGACGCAGATATCAGCACAGCAGCGCTCAGGGCGTCCGCAGTGTGTCGGAGGTGATCAAAGAGATCCGCGATGCGTTGTATAACCAGGTCTCCTGCTGCATGAGGCTCCGAAGACGTGCTGATAGCTGCCACACTGCTTTTCCCATGTACCAAGGACAAAATACCATGACGAGCGACCGCAATATCCGCTGCTAGATCGGACGACAATGCTGCCGGTGACGTAACCAGCGAAGACACTGCTGTCGGTCGTCTTGAAGCAGCTTCAAAGCCTCCAACTGGATCTTCCTCGCAATGATGTTGATGCGGGTGGTCTTCGTCTTCTGGACAACCGCTTTGAAGTCGATTTCGAGGCAAGAAACAGCGCAGCAAAGCAGCTTGAGCTATTTCACGTTCGTTTTCAATGGAAGCAGCCAGTCCGCTTTGCAGCCATCCCAAGTGTTCTGAAATGGAGTCTGACTCCTGTTCGTCAAACGTCGATTGTGGTGTCACGCTTGAAAGGGATGAAGCTTCGTGCCTATCGTCGATTGATCGATCTGTATCACCAGAATCGGTAGCTGCGTCAACGAACACGCGAGGAAGCAGCGGGAGCTTGTTGCTCGTGATTTGGACAGCCACACTCAATGAGCACACCGCGACCCACTCTGGCGCAGCTAACAGCGCGTGTTCGTTCACGACCCGCGATATCATCGCCACTGCTGCGTCGAAGTGCGAGGGCGCCAGCAATTCAACAGCAAAGAAGCGCCGCGGCTGCTTAGATTCTGACGTTGGTGGTAGTGGGGCCGAGGTTACGAGCGTGACGAGCTGGTCGTAGTATTCACGAGCGGAACCATCCTCCCTACTCGTCTGGGTACTTGACCACCACCATGTCAGGATGCGCGGAGACTGCGCATTCATAGCCATAGATTTCAACCACTTCTCTGCGCGCTGTTGAGCTAGTTGGTCAGTCGCTGGCGAGTACACAAGCAGACATGTGGGCAAGAGAACCAGCGGGGATTTACCCGCGTTTCCTGGTGCCAGCTTCTGGTTGGGAGTGGGAGATACATCAGCAATAAGGGTCGTCAATGTTCGGCTAGGCGCACCGGTCTCAAGCCGCTGCGAAGTACTGCCGCTTTCTATTGGACTTGCCGTGTCGGTAGTGCTCTGATCGTTTAAAGTGGTGGTCGTCACTTGGTCTTCTTCACTGATAGACTGCCGGAGGCGATTTTGAGGATGGGACAAAGCCATGACGACTTCACACCAGTCCGCTGCAACTTCAGCAACTTCATCAGGGAAGAAGGCGTAGGACAAGAGGAGCTTAGCAAGTGCTTCTGTGATCATGTCGTGGCCGACGACTCCATCTTGATGGTTCTCGATGATCTGGGAACCGTATAAATTGAACTCTGCCAGGACGTCGGCAAGACTCTTTACTCGAATTGTACTGCCGTCGCTCCCGGACGCATCAGAATCACTCGAAAGAGCGATTGACGCCGCTGCTGCCGCCGCTGCAATCTCCAACTGTCGAAGTGATGTGCGGCGAGCTCGTCGAATGCCATGCGCACCGAGAAGTCGCTCAACACCACGCCGCTGCTCCAGCTTAGCAGCTTTCCAGTCAGCCCACAAATCCTCCACGACTGTGAACAGCGCTGTCAATGCTTCTTGCAACTCCCTAGTCATATCCTTTTGACTCGTGTCCACTGCTGCAATAGATGTAAAAGAGGGCGAGACGACCAAGTTCTTCAAGAGAGGGCGGTACGATTGTCGGCCATCTTGGGATAGCGTCAGAGCGGGAGAAGATGCTTCCATCCCATTTGATGCGGTCTGTTCACGTCCTGGATCACGTGGCTGCGAGTCATCGAGTGACGGAGGTTTTCGAGAACTACTCGAGAAGAAATCTACGAGTAATGCTCCGAGCCGCACCTTGCGGCGGAACCGATCGACAAGCGAAGTGAAGCTCTCGCTAGTCGTCACTTCGACAGACTGACGCGGAAGATCGACAGGCCGCCGATTGCTGAACGCAGAAGCCACAGTGGCATCATTGCTGCTCAACCAAGAGAGCGCTCTCTGAAGAAATAACGCATCGAACGGCTTGCTTTCGTGGTGTTGGTGCTCGATTGCACTTTTATCGCCATTGATACTCGATGTGGAAGTGGCGAGCATCGCAGCACTTTCGACAGCTACAACAAACGCAAGCAATTGGCGGTGCGCCTGCGAGATCAAGTCGCACCCGATGCTCGTTAGGATACCCTGGACGATGACTGCAGCGTCAGCATCAGCTCTTGCGATGCTATCGTTTGTTGAGCGCTCATAGCACTTTCCCGATGATTCCGAGGGCCCAGTTATTGCTGTTGCGAGTTCTTCGGTAACGCGATACTCAAGCCACCGGTGACTTCTCTTGTAGAGTATCGAGAGCGGCGCCGGTAGTAATGCGGGAAATATGGAGATGGAACGCCCTAGCCTTGCTACTCGCATTCCTGCAGCACTGTATCCACCAAGCGAGGCATCGAAGATGTTCTTCGTCTTTTCCAACTGTTCAGAGCTCAGCGCGAGACGTCGCTCGTGCTGATCAAGCGCTACGAGGGCGTCACGGATACACTCGTAGCGCTGCAGTAGCCGTGTAACTGACGCCAGCGGCATGAACGCTTCGCGTTTGCTGAATCTGCTTCGTTTGACAGAACCATTGTCACTGATTGCTGCCCAGAATTTGTCGCGCCAATCGGCTACAAGTACGCTGCCGTCGGCAACAAAGCGTTCAGCCTCGTGAAGACAGTGTTGCGCTTGACTACAGTCATTATCAGCGCGTGCCATCCAAAGCCGCGAAAAGAAGTCATGCCCGAGTACGCGCGTGTTCATAGAGAGTGAGTAGAACGCATACTCGTCTGATCGTTGATGCTGTGAGGACAAGTCCACAGCGGAGGAAGCGATCGCTACGATCTGGAACTCGAACTGTTCGCTTCGGTGATGGCTATCGATCTCGCTATGACGTGGCTCAAGCGACTTCCGCCCCAGCATTGATGCAAGTGCTGCCATGTCTGGTCTTCGATCGATACTTCTGCGACGTCTTCGATCCATGGCAGTTGAGATAGACGCTTGGCTAGAAGATCCCATGTTTGATGTTGGCAATACCACAGACGGATGACGAACAGCGCTGGCACCGATTGCAGCCATCGCAGACCCGATCGTGACGGAAGCTGTGCGCCGATTATTGCACCGCGAGCTGCGGTTCAAGGCGTGAGTGCGATATGTCTCGACCGCGAGTTGCTCTAGCAAACTGCATGACTGAGTCATCAATGGTTGTTGTGCGTCTGGAGCGATCGATTTGCACTTTATGGCACTGAGGAACGGAGACAAAGTAGCACACAGCTGGTCACTTGGGCTGAAATCAAGTAAAAGCACCGGTAGGTTTCGTCGCTGTGCGTCCGCAAGATGGATGTGAAGGTCAGGGTCGGTGCTCGACACGATTATTGCTGGGGCAGAGCCAGATACTTTTTGGTGCTGTGTGCGGACGTTGCTAGCTGCCGATCCGTCGGTTCCGGTACGCAAGCGGCTCCCTTTTGAACGTCCTTTGTCACTCGGCGCCGAGGTGAGGAGCGGCTGGCCAGAGAAGCATCGCACAAACAAGCGCTGGACAACACCCAACGGGTCCATAAACACAGGCGCTCGACCAACTAAATCGCAGCCGGCTCGAAGTATCTCCAGTACTCGCCCATGATGTAGCACCGGCAGCTCAGCTGTCATCAGCAATTTTGCTAGAAACTGCGTCACGGAGTCACTCTCGACACTGCTCAGGAGGTTTTCGTTCTTGTTTCGTCTGTCGCTATCATTGATGCTTTCAAGCGGCATCTGTGCGTCCTCGTCAAGTTCTAACGATAAAGTTTCATGTTGATACAGCCCGTGCTCCTTCAAGATCTGGTTTACCCCGTCCTCGACGTCGTAGACACACGGAAGTGACCACATGAACGAATAGCTCATGCCCACGATGCGAAATATTGTGTCGCCTAAGCGGTTGCTCCAGAACTGGTCCGACTGTCTCGCTTTCACACACTCTTGCCACCTCGTCACAAGCGCTTCGGCACGCGGTAGGGCTTGCTGCCACTGGACCATAAACTTCACAAGCGTCTGGCGCTCCACTTCGAGTTCGCATCGCATCATATTGTGCTCTTCGCGTCGAGATCGTCGACACCAGGCGTCGTACTCACGCTGGATCAATAACTCAGCGACTGAATGCGTGTTGTCCGGTACGCCGCATGATGATTCGCTCTCTGATTGTGCGATCGGGTACCCGGCCTCGCTGTCATCACCAATGAGCTCAGACAGGCTTTGGATTGTCGCGTCAAGATGTGCACATCGTGCTTCTACCCACGGGAGCAACCTCGTCGCAATCACGTCAAATTGCTCAAGAGCGTGTTGATACCGCGCATAGGTCTTGGTTTCTCGCTCAACCACTCGTTGCCAATGCACATGAAGATTCAGTGTGAATGACAAGAAGTATTCGACGGATTGCTCGGGCGAAATATTCGCGATCTGGTTGTGCTCGTCAGCTGTAGAGGCCAACGCCATTAAATGAAAGTGGAGAGCGACGAGAAATTCGGGAGGGATGGCAGTGACATCGCGTGGTAAAGGCACCTGCGAAGATGTTTTGGTGGTGTCACCATCACGCGCAGTGGAAGCGAGCATGACCACCGCTTTCTCTGCCATGACTAGTGTGATTGGGGCGACCTCGTGGTCCCGAATGACGAGGCGAAGCATCCTGCACGACGTCCGTGTCTGCATCCAGTTGCGCAGCGTGTGGAGTCGGGCCCGGGCAGCTTTTCCGCCACCTTGCGTCGCTGTATCTGCCGAGATCATGTCTCCAAACACAGCGAGATCGGAGTCGAAGACGCAGACGCGCAGGTTCCGTCGGACGCCCGAGCAGAAGTCACGCAAGATCTCCGCCTCGCTTGTTGTTTCCATTTTGTCCTTGGCCTGGATACAGCCCATGAGGATCGCGTCTCTCAAGACGACACCGTTCGTTGCGTGCCCTTGATCTAACACCAGCGTCGGTATCTGATCCAGACACAGCTCTTCCACCATCGCAAGGAACTGAAGCACCGCGTCATTGTCCGGGGCTGCGTCATTTGATGTGGCGTGATCAATATCTGTGCTCACCACATCAGTCCAGTCGACCCAAAGGGCGATGCGCTTCTGTTGAACGCCGACAGCGAATAGAACGTCCACCAGTAGGGAGCGCATATCGACGTTGTGTCGGGCCGAAGACGACGACAACTTGTCCCCGTGTTGATCTCGCTTGTTCACTCTGAACACCGCTCGACCGAGGAGCTGTACCTGGAATCCGTGGAGACTACACGCGAAAGCGGCCATGCGATGAGCCAGCGCAACGCTAGTGCGGGATGATACCACGAGCAGTGGGGAATGAGGCGTGAGTGGACCCATCGCGTGGACAACATGCATGCACTGAGTCAACAGTGTTGGGCTACTCAACAGTAGGCGGAGCTCGAGGTATTTGGGGGACAGCGGCGCTCCACGCTTGTGATATGAAGCTGCGTTGGGTCTTTTAGTCGCAAAACGGCTGGCACTCGCTTGAGCAGAGGTTTCGATCTCGATGAGCATGTTGACGATTCTCTCCGCAATTGGCAGTCGCTGGTCTGGATCTAAGGCAGATGCCAGTGGCGTGGCAATAGATCTGCGCGTTGAGCGGGCAAGCGCACCAACGGATGGCGCCGACGAAGCCAAAGCAGTGAGGAGTTCCCGGAGCTCGACAGCGTGCGTTGCCTGCAGCAGCGGCGCGTGCGCATGGTTGACAGCAAGTCGGAGCGAAAAGTAGGCGGACGCAATAGACACCGGCATCGCCATCTCGTCCTGCAGCGCCGCGCTAAAGTACTTTTCGCTAACAAGGCGGACGATCGCCCATAATTTCTTGCTAACGGTCTCGAGCTTTTCGGAATTAGATGGCCCCGCAGTGACCACCGATTGTTGGTCGCTCCCGCTGAATTGCTGGGTTGTACCGTGGAGAGGCCAGTTAACGAGGAACACGTTTTGCAGCTCGCTGATCCAGCTTTGATGGAGTCGCCCCAGCTCCACCAGAGTTACAGGGTGTCTGTCGCTCATACGGCCAGTCGCAAGCGTTGGTCTCTCTTGGCGTTGATCTTGAGCACAAGATGGTAGTTCACGTGCAAACGCCAGGGTGCGATCCAGAACGACGCTCAAGTGATGCCAGTTGAACGTGAGCGCCTGTGTAATTGACCGCGCGTCGGTATTGTCGACGCCTTGGACTCGAAGCGAATCTCTCAGCACAGATAGCTCGGCCATCCAGTCAGTGCTGGCCCGAAGGACAACCTCTTCTGCGGTCAAAGCTGAGGACGAAGTCTCGTTTTGCTTTGAGCCTGGTCTAAACCCCATAGCGGTCGGAACGGAGTCAAAGTGTGCGCGGAACTTGGTGCGGAACACACTCAGCAGGTCCTTCTGGCCATAATCGGGCGTGTGCAGCACTACAAAGTGACGTAAGAGACGGCTCACTGCAGAAGGGAAGTCTCGCTTGGCGCTCGTTGTGTCTCCATTGAGCCTCATAGCTGCTCCAATTCGTTTGTGGACGGCTAGGAACGCGCTTCGCTCGGAGCTAAAGCACACCCCGTGGTCTAAAACCGTGCGCAGGAACTCCGTCCTCGCTGAATAATCCACGTCGGCACCAGTAATGCCGCTGTTGTCCACACAGAGATCGTCCACGAACACGAACGAGCACGCTCCGAGCATAGGGCACAGCTCGTTCTCTTCCCGCGCACGAGTCCGTAGCTCGGTACCGAGTTCCCCCGAGCCTGCCCACGTAGTGGCCGAATAATTGAACCAGGAGGCAGGCATCGCAAGCCAGTCAAGTATGGAGTGTGTCTGTTGCTGGTCGAGCGCACAGTCGACCATGGTCTCGGCCGTCTGGGCGTCGTCGTTTGCGTGCTGGAGCCAGCGCAATAGCGATGTCTTCCCGCTTGCGGCTGGTCCGATCAGCACGAAAGACTTATCGGCGTGAACCAATCGAGAGCAGATACGAACGAGAGGGAGGGCAACAGGAAGGAGCGCAATCAAATGGCCGCTCGAGGAATCGAAGACACTTTGTCCGGCAGCGAGCCGCAAAGGTAGTTCAGAGGAAGCGTCATCGTGCGTGGCAGTATTTCCAAAAGCAGAAGACGATGGCGTCGGCATTATCCACTCGTCGCTCAAGACGCTACATCCACCACCGTCGTCAGCGCTCCACTCGTCAAAGCGCGAGGCATCGAGCAGGCTACCTGGCGCGTCGCTCAAGTGCCGCAGCTCGAGTGAATCCTTCGCCTTTGCGCGCAGGTAGAACTCCAATTTGTGCTGCATCGCGTGTGGTAGATGACCTGTGAATCCCCAGAGCATGGCAAACGCTGTCATCTCGATTAGCGCAGCAGGTGGCAACGTGAGAGTCTCGTCATTGCGCCACGATTGGCTGCATGAGAAGCTCCACAGCGCGAGCAGGGACAATGCTGACGACGTCATGTGAGCGAGCGACAGACCGCCCATTAGACGTGGAGTCTTTGAGGTAGCGTCCTTGGACTGATCATTGTGCGCATTCTCCGCTTCCACGAACGGCATACAGATGACTGAGAGCAAGGTGTCCACCGTCTTGAACAGGAGTCCGAGCCGCTCGCTTTCTTTACCTAAGCCTGGAGTGGCAGCCTCAATGCCAATCTGTTCACTGGCATCCGTCAGCGCAGTGACGCGCAGTCGTTTCTCCCACTGACGCTTCCACGCAAAGACAACGGCTTCGTACGAGATGCAGCTGGCAGAGATGTGGATACTGGCATAGTGCGTGAGCGAGACCGGAGACAAGCCTCGTAGGTCTGTCGTCTCGAAAATGACACGCGAACAGCACGATTGGGATCCATTTGCCTGGGCAGACCGCGCGAGATAACGTG
Source organism: Phytopythium mirpurense (assembly GCA_023338055.1). Classification (NCBI taxonomy): domain Eukaryota; phylum Oomycota; class Peronosporomycetes; order Pythiales; family Pythiaceae; genus Phytopythium; species Phytopythium mirpurense. Next base: position 12,517 of record JAADXZ010000270.1, on the reverse strand, counting down.
TCACTGAAGCGGCAAGGTTGCGCTCGTCTGAGTCATTGTTGTTTCGCCACCCAGAAGCGCTCAGTGCCATGACGCGCTCCATCATCGCGCTATCAAGCACCCCGTCCACTATAATCCATCGTGGCGGATTCATATCCACACGGCCCGGCTCGTCACCTTGTTGGCTTTGTTGTTGGGGTTGGAGCCCATCGGGAACATCCATCACACGCGCAATTTCAGCTTCAAGCTGGTCAAGTGATAGCGCACCAGAATTCAGCACCGTGAGCGCCGATAGGTCAGAGCATCCCATCCCGCTTGATGATCTGCTCGTGTCTGCGCAGTCCATGTTCGAAGCAAGCGCAAGTCCAGCCAACGCGCGGTGAAGCACCTTGATGCTCGTCGACTTGCCGCTACCCACTGCTCCGTGCACTATGATTCCATCGTGCACTTGGATGATCTTCCACAATTCCATGATGCGCTCAAACTGCAGCTTATACCGGTGATGGTTGCTCCGGGTAGCGAAACCCGATTCTTCCAGGCAGATCTCGACAGCATTCGTAACCGCTTCGTCGGCTTCGCTCCGCTTCAGTTGCAGTGCCGCCCTTGTCCGGCATGCATGAGGGAAGAATGCGTCCACAAGCGCTGAGAACTGCGTTAGCGCTTTCGTCGTAGCGTCATTGCAGCCTTTCGCAGTAACCAGCACCTCAATGTTGTCAAGCAAGCTGATTCGAAACACCGTCTGGTCTATGCGTCTCTCCAAAGCTTCTTCATCGGTACTGTCATCGCTTGGAGATAAACCGGGTTTGATTTTCGATGACGGCGAATGTTGGACGTTTAGATCGTCACGCACTGACGAGAGGATGACTCGGTAGGATGCACGCAGCCGCATCGCCTCACCAATGATCTTGGGGACTATGGCGCGGACACTGACGCCACAGCACTTGTCTTCAAAGCCGCAGGCTGATGTCGCGAGTGCCTCAAACGCGCCGATTGCACCTGTTCGCAGCGATTGGTCACGTGAATATCCGTGTGCAAGCAGAAGACTCTCGACCAAGAGCCCTATGGCAACGGGAGGGATTGCGACGGCCCTGACTCGACGCTGAATCGTGTCGAGCAGTCCAGACTGTTGGAGCGCGCAACGCGATGTGAATGGGATGATAACGACAGGGGTAGCGAGAGGTGGTCCTCCGGTGAATCGAGCGCCTGTACTGGCTGCCATCGAACTGTTCGTGCCATTACCTTGAGTAGCAACGGCGCGATCGGTTAACGACCGACGAAGCAGTCGCTCCTGGATCATTCGTTGGCTTGGACGACCAAGCCGCCCAACGTCGTGGATGAGCACCATAGCGTTGAGCGCGAGCGTCGCGTCGAGATGCGCTTCCAGCCGTGTAACGTCCCCTTTTGTGAGCGATGTGTCAGAGGAGCAATTGACCTGGAGCATCGGAATCATGAGCAACTGGGCGAGCGTCGCGACGACTGAGAGTGTAGAAGCGACATCGTTCGATCCCGCGCTGTACGGTGCAATCACTGTCGGCGTCTTTTGAGCCCGGACGGCGCTCATGAGCGCAAACGCACAGCGCTGAGACAGCGGTGAGAGGATGGGGATCCTACTCCAGCCAGTGAACTCGTGGCCGATCGCGAGCTCGACATGTGCCACCTGCGCATACATCTCGACTGACTCCATATCCCGCCGCTGTATGCCGTCGATAGCCGCATCGATGTCGCACGACAGGTCTACCCTCTCAGCTCTGGCGCCTTGACGATTACTACTACCCGCCCCCGCCGACAAGGGAGCCGCCGCAGAAGTGGACAGCTGGTACAGATGCACCTTGTACTGCATCGCCCAGAAGAAGCGCGCATCCTCGTCGCGATGGACCCGCAACAGCTGCAATATATGTCGCAGCGATTCCTCTTGGAAGCGCAGGAGCAGCAGCAAGTTCTCAATGTTGGCGAGTTGACGAGGAGAGCGCTCCGTGGTGATGCCGCTGCCCATCACACCTCTCTGGTCGGTAATGAGTTCGCTCATCCTCTTTTCCTGACGCTTGCGGAGGTCTTCCAGTCGGCGAACGGCATTGATAGAGCTTTTGGCTGGCGTCTCACGTATCCAAAGGCGCGTCACCTCGTAGGAGAACCGAAAAATGGCCGCCGCAGCAATTGATTGAGGAAGAAGTAGCAATTGCGGCGATGATAGTGACGGCAAGGCATCGGCCGCCTCGCTGGTGTCCACTTCGACGTCTGGGTACAGCTCGGTGCTTGTCATCACCCATTGAAGTGCCACTCGGACGTTCCCGCGCACCATCATGGCGACCTCCTCCTCAATTCTTGACAGCCAGAACTTGACCCGCCCGATCTTGGTTACCGGCATCCGGAACGGCCACGTCGCGGATGATGCTCCTCGCGTATCAAGAGTCCCATCAACAAGGATGGACGTTAGGGTATCGTCAGTGAAACGTCCACTGTCGCTTGAAGGCGCGCTTCCATCCAGATCGAGCTCATAGTGAGGACTGCAGCGCTTGATGGAGAACCGAGTGACGTGTGGAAAGCAGCGCGTTAGCACGAGGTGGAAGCGTGCAAGGTCTTGGTCATGCGTCAGCAGGTGCAGCAAGTCCGCGTCCTCTACCAGAAACAGCCGCGGCGACTTGGCACGCAGCATGGAGAGGTACCCGCGCGCCAGGGACATGCCTTGCTCGCAAGCAGCAATCTCTTGCTCAAAGTCAAAGTTCTGAAAGCCGCGAGCTAGCTCATGAAGAGAGCAGCTTCGCTTCTTGGACGCCCCAGTTGCTTCAGTAGTGTCGACTACTGGCGACTCCGAGACCAATGCACGGCTGGTGCTGGCCCGAATTCGGCTGGCCTTGGACTTGCTCTTTAGCGTTGGCGAAGCATTCGACTCACTGGTAGCTGTGCGCTTCAGGTTTTGTGGTCGAGCAAAGTAAATGCGCCTCATGCAGTCGGACCACCGCTGGCTCGCCATAGTAAATGCCTTCCACACGTTCTCGTCATTGCATCCCGCCGTCGTATCCGATGGTCCGCTGTTAGTCTTGGACGACGCATGCAGCTTCAGCTGACTGGCCACGAAGTCCTCTACGTCGTGGAGCTTGAGCCAATCGAACATTGGCAGCCACTTGCGCTGGAACTGGAGGACGTACTCGCATACCACCATCTGGCGCTCTACCTCGGCGCACGTCTCCATGCATTCTTGCAACTCGGGGTTCTGCTGGAACAAGCAAAGTTTCACGTCCATTATAATGTCGTCTAGCTCGCGGAGCGCTTCATCGACGCCGTCACACCGCACGGTGTAGTTCTCCTCGCAGATCTGGACGCGCACACGGGCCAGACGCTGCCGCGATCGCTCCAGCTGAGAGTGTAGCCGAGATTCCACAATACAGTCGTCGAAAAACGCCATCAGCATGCGCTTGCTCTGTTCAGCATGGTCAGAGTCTGACGGCATTGCTTCGAGCACTTGCTGGAGCGCAAAGCGATCTCGCCGCAGCCCTTTGACAGCTCCAGTATGGTGCGTGAGCAACCCTTGCAGTTGGCCCCAATGCTGATCGCCAAAGGACTCTCCGTTAACGGCCAAAAACACCTTACTACACCGCGCCATGTCATCGATGCTCGTCAGAAAGGCTCGGGTTAATGCCAGGTCCGGTGCAGCAAACCCCCACGGCGACGAGACGTCCTTCCTCGCAGCTCTCTCCAGCATGACGGGAGTCTTGAGTAAGGCAGCAGATAAGCGGTTCATTCGTCTAGCGGAGACCACTACACGCTTGCGGAACTGCTTGATGCGGTCCAAGATGACGCCGGGATGCACTTGAACAATTGGCGACGTCTCCCATTTACTTCGCAGCGCTGACCAGGACGTGTACCAGTGGCGGAGCTCGAGTGCAGTGACAATGTATTGCAGCAGCATTTCACTCGGGAGTTTCTCGTCTGGGCCACGCGTGCCACTGCTGCTTCGTGTATCAGCGCAGCCGAGAGTTGTAATCCACTGAGCACTTGGCAGCTCGCTGACCATGCGGTACTCGCGCTCGTAGGCCGCGTACCGCCTCACGACTCGAAAGCGCTCCGTGTCCAGCTCCACGAGCTCTTCGAGTCGGTTCACAATGTCGGTTTGGATGGCAGGCTGCGGTGGCTTCAGCTCCCTTTCGATGCCAGTTGGCAGGTCCGCAAAGACAGCCAGGATCTGATGCAACTGGTCTCCAATATGCTCCTCTGTCTTGCTCGCCAGCTCGTCAAGACTGCGCCGGTGCACGCTGTTGCGGTCCTGGACACGGTCGAGGCACATGAGAAGCGTTTCATACAGTGACTCCCATGCCACTTCGAGCTTGCGGAGGGAGCCTTCGAGCTGTTGCTGCTGTTGAAGGAGAGAGCTCGCCAGTGCCGACTGGTCATTCGTTGATGATGAGGCTGATAAGGCTGCCTCCATCGCAGCGGTAGCGTCCACAGATGCTCTCTCTTTGGCTAGCACCTTGAGCCGCGCCAGGTTCCGGCACTTGGCGTCGAATAGCTGCCGCAACGGGTGCGTTGGGAGCATCTCCGTGACTTGGTCGATCCAAGCCATGGCGCTCTCCAAGTTTCCAGGAACTTTAGTCACCCGATCAATACGCGCGTCGACGTCGTCCACGAGCGATTGGAGCAATGCTTGATACTCTTTTGGGAGCAGCTCGTTCATGTGCGCGAGGTGACGCGCTACGTGGTTCTTCATGTCGGTAACGAACGTTTGCTGGTCCACATGGAGGAATCCAATGTGGAGCACACCGCCTGCAGCGTCCGCGTACTGCATGAAGCGGTTCCAGGTCTTGAGAGCAGTCTCGTAAGCTGTCGCACTCGACGTGTTCGCCTCTGGACTGTCGCTTCGTGAAGATGAGGTCGGTGATAACATAACGCCGGCATTCGTTTCGACAGTCGAGCTTTCGGCCACTTTGATGGCGAGGGTGCATCGCAGGTGATCGACTCGCAGCCGCTCCACACGTTGGTAGCAATCGTCGGCCGCGTCTCTCAAGTGTGCGAGATCTGCTGCGCAGGCTTCGAACGCGAGGCTCGATGGCTTTGCAAGCGAGCGACAGAAAACCGCCCGAAAAGTTGGCTCGAAGGGTGTAAGCACGTGCTGGAAGCGTGAGTCCATCATCTGTCAAGAAAAGCAACACACGGTTACAACATGTACATGCACGGGAAGACAGAAGCAAGGCGCGGAGTTACACGACTTACCAGCCGCGGGATGGCGTCCATTGTGGACAAATACCGAGCGAAAACCGAGTGCAGCAGCTCGAGCACGTCGTCTTTGCTCGGTCGAATCTCCAGCGGCGCGGTCCCAGACACGTGGTCGTCCGTATTAACCGCGCCAACCACCTGGGCATACAAAATGGCAGTGTCTTGGAGCGACACAGGGCCATCTCGAGCCTCCAAGTGGCTAGCACTGTTGTGTTCTCCGCATAAATTGCGGCAGACACTGCGCAGGAACGAGATGGAGTGCGTGCGAACGGCCTCCGCGAGCTTGAACTCTGCCAGACGCAGGAACGGGAACATCCTCTCGCGAAGTCTTGCGGCCTCGAGTTGGTTCGTCAGGCTGGCAAGATTTGCCGGTGTGTAGCTCACGCTTCGCATCACAGGTTGACCGGGTAGACAGGCTTCACGACTGACAATTTCGCAGATAGCCTCGATCTTGGCGTGGATGAACCTGCGCGCTGCGTCAAGACGCTCTTGATGGAGCTAGTACAGACGCACAGCAAGGTTTAGTCAGTTGTCGGCTGCCTCAGACCGTCCGAGACGAGCCCACGCACCTTTTGGAACTCCGGTAGAGTGTATGAGACCCTACCGACTCGCTTGTACGGCCCCACGCATCCCTCGATCTACGAGCACGACGTTAGGTCTCTCTCAAGCATTTCAAGTGCGTCTTCAAGAGTTGCCTCGGCTCCCACCTCCAGGCATTCCGCTCGAATCCTTCGGAGCACTCGTGCGGCGACCGCGTGACAGGTGAAGAGGCTCTCACGTAGACGCGCCTGCACGCGCTTGTGCTTGTTCTTGACGGCCTTGCGCTTCCACGAGAAGAAGAAGAGCATCTGCTGGATGCGCTCGAGGCCGCGCATGCTGGTCATGTGGTCGAACGCGCGCTTCTCGTGCACCCAACTCGCCACGTCGACGAATTCGGTGGCGGCGCCGGCCTCAAAGTGGGTCAGGCCACGACAAGTGAGAGCAAAGTAGTCGCGCTGGTGCAGCCGCGGGTCCACCGCCTCGTGCTCCTCGATGAACGCCAGCCAGTAGACATTGCGGAAGCCACACGGGGGCGAGGGGCAGTACGCGAGGTACAGCGCGTCCTCGGGCGTGCGCTGGTCGCGTGCATGCTGACGATGCACGTCTGCCGAGACACGTGGCCACCATTCGCGTCAGTGACAGCGCTGGGTGGTGGATACACAATACGCTGGTCATTGGGGGCGACCGCAGCACGTACTCTTGTCGCGGGGGATTTCAGATCGGCGCACCACGAGTCCGTCGCGCAGAACGCAAAGCGCGTACGCGATGAGCGCGTCGTCCTTCCCATACTCTGACGTAGGCACGAGACGCCCCATGGTCAGAAACAGCGTAGCGCAAAGGACCCTTCGCCCACAAAGATGCAAGCTGCGTACTCTTCTGGAAGGCGATCAAGCTGGCGTCCTTCGCACTTTGGCAGCGTCCTTGTCCTTTTCCCGGCCTTTCTAGAGGCCGCCGTGAGGGATCTCCACCCTCCTGGTTGCTAAAGCCACGCTGTTCGTCCGCGCTAGCTGTCGGCGATGCCGCGGCGGAAGACGGCGACGCTGAGAAGTACAGGCGCGGTTGCTGCGACGCGGCGTCGACTCTAGGCAGAAGAAGGCGTCCAAGCAGACCTGACGGCGTCCCATCGCTTGCGGGAGCTGGATCGCCAGGCGCACGCTCTCCTGTTTTGCCGCGACGATACGCCTGTGCTCGATCAGACCTGCGCGGTTTCTTCCTGAGCCCGCTCCCGCCGCCATTGGACCGCATGAACGGTAGTCGAGCAGCCAGAGGGCCAAACCGACGCGGCGAGCGGGTGATTCGCCAAAGATACGACAAGTGCGGTGGCAGTGCCTGCCTCGCGACTTCTCGATACTACCTGGGCTTGACGGACAACAGATAACAGTGGCATGCTCATAACGGTAGCGAGCCAACCGGCACTTGATCATCTGCTTGCCCTCGGACAAAGCAGAACGGTGAGCAGCAAGCAGCGGCACCCACACCATGCAAAGATCCACTCTATACTGGTACAACTCTGCCATTTCCTCTACTGATGGCGCCGCGGATCTCCTGCCCCTGTACGCTCCATTGTCATCCCACGACGGCCGCCGTCGTCATACAAAGATGTAGGACTTGCTCGTGTCTTGAGGCTCGCTCGTCGCCGACGGCGCGCGCCAGCAGCGCTTGAAGAAGCGCAGGATCCACTTGCGCAGCGTCGGCTCCTTCTTGCCCTCCGTGAACGACGAATGGAACTCGCGCATGTAGTCGAGCACTGCTCTCACGTCGGTGCCTGCGCCAGACGCACGATCGATAGTATCCAGCGGTCAGACAGCCTCCTTTTGACACACACACACTGCGCTGCAAAGGCAGCTCGAAGACACGTACCGAGTCCCTTTTGGTGGCGCTCGCTCACCCACATGAGCAGCTCGCCCTCGAACGTGCAGCTACTGCGCCGACCGCCACCTGCAAGGCGGAAACGCTTCTTCTCGGACGTCACGAGCTTGTCCCGGATGCTGCTCCAGTACGTGAGCGAGTTCTGGCTCTTGAGCCCGAGCTCCTGCGCCACCTCGCTGATGCTCTTGCCCTCGTCCAGCTTGCGCAGCGCGTTCAGCTTGAACTCGTTCGAGTGGAGCACGTAGCCGCTCGTGCACGCCCCGCGTCTCTTCCGTGGCGCCGCCCGAGGCTTCTCTTCCGTGCCATCCACCTCGTCTGTTGCTGTCGTACTTACTTCTGTTGTAGCGGACGACTCTGGCGCCATATTAGTTTGACTTGCGTCAGCTTCGAACATGCCTTTGTCTTGCACGTGCTCGCCCGTCATGGCCTTGTCTTCCCCAGAGCCACTGGTGACAGCCCCCTCACTGTTCTCAGAGCACCCGACGCTGCTCCTTTTCAGTCCACGCGACGGCGCGCTCGACGGGCTCTTGCTCTTGCTCTTACTGCCCATGTAGCCCGCAGGGGTGCTCGCCATGTACCGCTTCAAGAACCTTGCCGTCCACACCTTGAGCGCCGCGGGGCTCTTGGTCGCGGCAAAGACCGGGTACGCCTCGGCGACGTGGCTCATGACGTCCTGCCGCGTCAGCTGGTCGAACTGGTGGCCGAGGACCCACTCGGACAGCTCGTCCTCGCGCATGAAGGCGGTTCGGTGGCGCCCGACGTCCGCGATCGAGTCTCCCGCTGCGTTCTCGAGGACGTCCGCCACGGGTCCGGCCTCGGACTCTCCGACGTGGAGCTCGGCCGCGTCTCTCAGCGCTCTGTGGCTGTCGTGCTCGCGCTGCAGCTCGCGCTTGGCGTGCTCGTTCTTCCAGTAGAGCAGCGTGACGGGGCTCTTGAGCCCGCTCTCGGTCGCGACCGTCGCGAGGTCCCCGGTCGCCTCGAGGCGCGCCACGGCGTCCGGCACCCAGTCCGGGATGGGTCTGGCCGAGTACGCAGCGCCTAGGTCTTGGGTATCTGGCGCCGGTAAAAATATGGCGCTCGGGGCCGCGTGCTCCATGAAGAGCGTGATCCAGTGGAAGAGCTCCGGCAGGCGGTCCAGCACCTCCGGGTATGTCGTCTCGAAGAAGAAGAACACGTCGTCGTGCGTCGCGTCGCCGCCGTTCGCCGCGCGGCACTCGTCCAGCCAGCGCGTGAGCTCCGGCGCGTGCTTGTCCAACAGGGACGCGTCCGCGAGCTCTTGCGCGGCGGCGGAGGGTTCGTCCGCGGCCTCTACGTCCGTCTCAAGGGCCACGAGCGCGTCCGCGTCGCCCTGGGAGGCCAGCGACACGCCCGCAGCCTCCATTGCGGACGCCACAGCCGCCTCCAGGTCGGTAGACGCCGCGCGCTTGCGGCTCGCGCCAAGCAGCACCTCGCCGCTCATGGCCGGCGGCTTCACGGTCCTCACAGTCGAAATGCTCGATACTGTGGCAATTTTTTGACATGTGGACAAAACTTCTCAATCATTTCGACGAATCAAAATCGTGTATGATCCAAAAATGACGTATTTATAGCCAATCACAAGTGACTGCAACACGTTCCAGTCTGTCCTATGGTAGGGAACGGCATCTACTTCTTCTTCTGCTTGGCGAGCTTCTTGTGGCGCTTCTTGATGTGCTTGGGGATTTTGTTCTGGCGCTTGAGCTTCTTCTCCTCCTTGGTCTCGAGCTTCTTGGCCTTCTTGGCGAGCTTCTCGTCGGCCCGCAACGCCTCGCGCGCCTCGCGCCGTGCCTGCCGGAACGCCGCGCGCTGCTCGTCCGTCAGCGAACCGTCCTCGCTATCGTCCTCCTCCTCCTCGTCCTCCTCATCGTCCTCGTCCTCCTCGTCGTCCTCGTCCTCCTCGTCGCTTCCGTTCGCGTCATCCTCGCCGTCGGTCGCGTCGTCGTCGTCAATGTCAACAACCTCCTTGAGCTCGTCCACGTTGAGCATGTCCATCAGCCGATCGCCCTGGAGGACGGGCGCGGGCGCCTCCTCGTCGGTGCCCGCCACCTCGAGCCGGGAGATGGCGTCCACGAAGGCCTTCTCCATGCGGCCCTCCATGTAGTCGAGCTGCTCGCGCTCCGAGTGCAGCACCTCGCCGAGCGAGCGCGGGATGAAGGTGCTCATGAAGACGGCCTCGTCGACCTGCTCGGCGGCCGAGCGCTCGCTCGGGCGGGTGGCGATCGCGCGCTGCACCGCCTCGAGGTGCGCGTCGACGTCGGTCAGGTCGGGGCGCGTGACGAACTCGAACAGCTCCTGCGTCGTCATGGGCGTGAGCCCGCCGTACTTGCGGAAGTAGTCGTTCACGTTGCGGCAATCCTTGCGCAGAAAGTCGGCCGCGCTCGGGTGCTCGTGCTCGACCGACTGGGACACGTCGATGAAGTAGAGCTGCTGCTGATAGTACAAAATGTTGTACTCGCTTAGGTCGCCGTGCACGAGCTTGCACGTCTGGTACATGACGCGCATCATCTTCACACAGTCCAGGTAGCACTCGCGGAAGCGCGTGGCGCTCAGCTTGGCGTCCTTGAGCCGCGGCGCGGCCCAGCCGTCGCGCCCGATGAAGTCCATGAGCAGCACGTGCGAGCGCAGCAGCAGCGGCTCGGGCGCGCGCAGGCCGGCGTCGCGCAGCCGCCGCAGGTTGCGCATCTCCTTCTCGGCCCACAGCTTGACCATCTTGCGCGGATTGCTCTTGGAGTACCCGTGGCGGAAGCGGAACTCGCCCGACACGTACTTTTCGCGGTCCTTGAACACGAGGATGGACGTCTTGTACACCTTGATGGCGCCCTCGCGCCCGTCCGGCAGCCGCGCGTGGTACACGTTGGCCTCCTTGCCCGTGCTCAGGCAGCCGTTGATCTCCGTCACGATGCCGTGGTTCAGCATGCGGTACAGGATCATGCGCGTGCGCGGGTCCAGCACCTGCTCGGTCGTCGCGCGGTCGTCGCGCCCCGTGTGCTTGGTGCGGCCCGTCTCCTCATTGCGCAGCGACCGCTGCAGCTGGTTCTGCGCCGACTTGGACAGCTTGAACTCGTCCGCGTCGTGCATCTTGTCCGTCGCGTGATCTGTTGGGCGCGCCGCGGCGTTGGCGAGCTGCAGGACGTTGCTTCGCCGACGACGCTTAGGAGCTCTTCCGACTGTGCTGGCCACCGGTTGACATGGGTGCGCAGGAACAGGAACCAATAACCGGTTTTCGACGGTTTTTTGTTGGAATACGGTTGTTGATCCCGTATTTTAGACCAACAGCTGGTTTCTGTCGGTATTCGGACCATATTTACTGCGGGCGGAACGTGAAAGAGCGAGCGAGCGCCAGAACCGACCGACGCGATGGACGAGGAGAAGGCGCAGGCGTACGCGGAGCTGGCGGCGCGCATGGAGGAGCTGCACGAGTCGGTGGCGCTGCTGGCGCAGAACGTGGACCGCATAGCGCGCACAGACGAGCAGATCACGTCCATGGCCAAGATCTTCCACGGCGTGTGCGTCGCCCTGCCTCGGTCCGGCATCAGCTTCACTATCGGCATGGCACTGACTGACGCGCATTGTGCCGCTCGTCCAGGTTCAAGACTGCGGCGCAGCAGCAGCAGCAACACGAGCAGCAAGGACAGGCTGCGGTGTCATCCCGCCGGGCGTAGACTTGGAGCCCGGTCCCCGTTCCGCAGTTGTGTGTATAAAATGAATAGTCGCCGCTCGCTTCGTGTCGACGCCGCGCCTCGCGTTCGACCGGCTAGCGGATGCACGAGTAGGCCCAGAACTGGGGCGTCGACGGCTCCGGCACCGACTGGTCCAGCGCGCCCACCTCGCGCGGCGCGTACACCTTGACCTGGCGGATGTGTGTGTCGCGCCCGTTCTGGTGCATGGCCATGACCGCGATCTGTAGGAAGAAGGTGCGCAGCGGCCGCTGCTGCCGCGCCAAGAGCAGCCGCCGCCCGTCAGTGCTGCATCTGCTCAGGACCGTGCCATACAGCTAGTCGCTACGCACCACACCGTCGCTCTCGTCGCCGTCGCAGAGCGGGATGGTGACCCAGCCCGTGGGCTCGACGATGTGCTCGACGCGCACCTCCTTGAGGTCGTGCGCGGTGCTGCCGCAGCGGATCGACAGCTTCTTGGGCGTGTAGCTCTCGTCCAACTTGAAGTCCAGGTACAGCGCGACCTCGCGCACCGCCATCTTGCGCGAGAACTGGATGCTGATCAGGTGCGGCTGCGCGCCGTCCGACTGCCAGTACGTGTCGACGCTGTCTGCCGGCGGCGCGCACACCTCAAGGCGGTTAGCTCCGCGCTGCGTGCGACTGCCTCCACATAGCGGCCGCACCGTCGCGCAGCTGGTCGACGCCGTTGCCGGGCTTGGCGGACGACAGCGACCACACGCCCTCGTCGCCGATCTCGCGCCGCGCATCCCCCGGGTCGTCCCGCATGCCGATCGATCGGCCGCGCAAGATATCAGCTGAGTGGCGGAAATTGTTGGAGATGAGAGTGCTGATTGGATGGAATATTGGGGTGATATTGAAGACAATCCGATGTTATTGTGAGTTTGTCCGTTTATTTTGCAAAATCCCAGAATAAAGCCGAGGATTTGGAAAACGCACCCTTTTTTACTATATATATATCAGGGAGAGCCCTCAATTAAGAGTGCGTACCCTGTTTGGAACCCTAATTTAAACCTCGGTGAGTGCAGATTTATATATATCGACCCGCTTGAAATGCCCATTTTTGCATGGGCATTCCTGGCGGGTGCACTTAAATATCTCCAGCTCTGAAAGAGCTGGATCTGTACAGTATTCACGTTCTGAGATGAATACCGTCATTGAATGGTACGCCTAGAAACACCGAAGATACGTCCTACGCGCGCTCTTGCTCTACTCGTTGGAGAATACGA
>JAADXZ010000269.1:0-28977 GCA_023338055.1 Phytopythium mirpurense | reverse complement strand
GACTGCTACACCAAGATGCTCATGTTCGCGGCCAGGCCGCGCTCGCCCCGCGACGGCTGGAGCGCGCGCCGGCCGCTGGACCTGCTTGTGCTCATGTTCGACACGCTGCGCCCGGAGACGCCCAACTACCAGGAGGAGCGGCTGCGGTTTATCGGCGGCGTGGCGGTGGCGTGCCGCGACCTGCTACAGCTGCAGGACGAGCAAGACGAGCACTCTCTGCAGACAAACGAGCTGCTCGTCGCGGTATTTGACGCACTCAAGCACATGGTGCGCGCGCACTGCGGCGGCGGCGAGTCGGGCTCGGCCTCTTCGTTCCCCGGCGCGTCGTGGCTCGACTTGCTGCGCTTCGGACTCGTCCCGATCGGTTTTGACCTGCTCTTGTCGGCCAAGACGACGCCTGGGCCGGCGGTGCGTCGCACTGCCGCGGCCAACAAGAACTCGGAGGCGTCGTCCCGACCGTTCGCCGATGACGAAGAGGAGACGAACGCGTCCTTCCTGTACTACCGGCGGCAGCTCCCGCCGCTCGAAGCGGTCGACGAGCGCCGGTCCCCTCGCGCGTCGCCGGTGGGCGCGCACGGCACCAATCGCCGGCGCCGGCCGTCTGCGATCAAGGACCCGCTGGCCGTGCGGCCGCACGTCTTGCTCGCACAGCTGCTGTCGCTGGTCGTGTGCGAGGAGCTGGAGCAGATGATCGCGTGCCCAAAGTTCGCCGGCGTGTGGGAGGACGTAGTGACGCTGCTGCTCGGGCTCTTGGAGCAGACGGGGATGAAGACGGAGGACCCAAAGACCAAGGCGCCGGGCGACAGCGCGTCGATGGCCGCCGCGCTCGAGCGCCGCAGCGTGTTGTCGGCCCACGAGGAGATCCTGGAGCACGCACGGGCGATCACGCGGCGACTCACCGCGCTGCCGACCCTGGCGCCGGCCCAGGAGGGTGAGGCGACGCCGCCTGCGCGGCTCGTCGCTGCCCGGGCGCTCATGGAGGTGCTCGTGGACCAGTGCAGCCCGCATCCCGGCGTGTTCGAGGAGCTGTTCCCGTCGATGGACGAGGCGCAGACGCCGCCTCAGCCCGCGTCCCCGGCGGGAGGCGACGACGAAGAAGGATCAGAGGAGGAGACGGCCGGCAAGGAGCTGATCGAGGGAGCTGCGGCGGCGGTGGAGCTGCTGGAGGCGGCGGCGGAGGCGCCATAGAGGGGGACGAACACGGCGTCAGCGATGGACGGTAAGAGGCCCTTATATTACGGTAGCTAACCGCGTCGGGGATGCAGGAAATGAAGTGCGTGAGCCGCTCGGAGCATCACGGCGCCGCACGATGTTCGTCCGTCCGTCCGTTAGCGATGAACGCCGAGCCCCGACTTGATGGAGGCCGCTGCGTCCGAGTCGTCCACTTTGGTGTAGGCCGCGCGCAGGCCCTCGGAGAAGCAGTGCGTGAAGAGCTGCGAGACCTTGTCGACCAGCACGTCCTTGAGGCCCACGTCGTTCTGCTCGACGGCCAAGTCGCACAGCTTGTCGACCGCGTCGGCCAGCGCCTGGAGCTGTTGCGAGACCAAGAGAAAGAGAGAGAGACGTCAGCCTTTGATACACGACTCCCAAGACCACGAGGCCACGGTGTCGCCCAGTCGATCGATCGCCCACGCATAAGCGACTCACCCGCTCGTCCACCTGCGAGATGCTGTCCTCGACCTTCTTGGTGCCGGACGCCGGGAACCCCATGGGGCTCCGCGGCGGACTCGCCACCGCCGCCACCGCCTCCGGCCCCCGCAAGTCCTCGGCCGCCGCGTCCCTCGTGCCACTCGGTGCACCCGCCGGCTTCTTCCCGGCGGCCGCGCGCTTCTCGAGCACGTGGAGCGCGTCGGCCACGCGGTCGTGCAGCTGCCCGATGCGGCGCACGTCGCCCAGACAGGTGGCGGCCGCGTGCTCGGCCAGGTGCGTGAGGCACTTGTGCATTCCCTCGAGCTCGACGGCGAGCTTCTGCGTCTCGGCCTTGGCGGCCAGGCGCTTCTTGTTGGCGTCCTCGACCTCGCGCTTGGCGCCCGCAAGCTCCTTGGCGCGCTGCTGGTTCCGCTCCGACTCCTGCACGAGAGCGAGCGCCTGCCGCAGCGTCGACACCTCGTCCGACAGGCTCTGGATGCTCGTCGAGCTCTGCGCCAGGCGCCGCGCGCTCTCCTCCTGCAGCGCGCGCAGCCGCTTGTCGGCCTCGGCGTTGCGCGCGTTGAGCTCGGTGCGCAGGCGGTCCACCTCGGCGAGCAGCTCGGCCTTGGCGTCCGTCAGCGCCTGCTTGTCGCTCGACAGCGCCATCACGAGCGCCTTGGCCTTCTGTCGCTTCTCCTGGCTGTCCTTGGCGGCCGCCGCCACGCTCGCGCCCAGCTCGCGGTTGGCGCGCTCGAGCTCGCCCGCGCGCTGCCGCAGCGCCTGCAGCTCGTCCGCGGCCGCCTCGGACCGCTGCCGCGCCTCGCCGCTCGCCGACTGCGCCGCGCCCAGCTGCGCCTGCAGCTCGGCCAACTCCGTCATGAGCCGGCCCGCGTCCTCGCGCAGCTTGGCTTCGCTCGCCTCGCGCTGCGCCAGCTGCTCGCCCAGCCGCACGTTCTGCCGCGCCAGTTCCTCCGCCCGCTGCTGGGCCGTCTCAAGCTCGAGCGCGAGCGACGCGCACGCCGAGCACGGGGCGCTCCTTTCGCTCGCGCGCTCGTCGCTCGCGCGCTGCAGCTGCACGCGCAGCGCCGCGGCCTCGGCGCGGCTCTCGAGCTCGCGCGCGTCGCTCTCGGCCGCCTGCTGGCGGTATGTGTCGAGCTGCTCGAGCTGGAAGTCCTTGTCCAGCAGCTGCTTCTGCAGGTGCTCGCTCTCGATCTTGTACTGCTCGAGCCGCCGGCCCAGCTCGTCGCCGCGCCGCTCGGCCTCCTCGAGCGCCGCGCTCCCACTCGAGCGCTGCGAGTCGGCGTGCGACTGGAGCAGCTCGAGCTCGCCCTGGAGCTGCGCGCGCTGCTGCTCGCCCGACTGCTGCAGCGCGGCGAGCTCGCGGCGCAGCTGCTCGGCCAGCGACGCGCTCTCGGCCGCCTGCGCCTCGGTGTTCCGCAGGCGGTCGACCGCCTCGGCCACCTGCTGCTGCGCCGTCGCCAGCTCCTCGCCACCGGCGCTGCTTTCGCCGGCGCTGGCGTTGGCCTCGAGCTGCGCCTCGAGCCGCCGCGCCTTGTCCTTCTCGGCCGCCAGCTGCGCCTTCATGCCGTCCGCGAACGTCTTGGCGCGCGCCTTGAGCTCCTGCTCGCGGTGCGTGGCCGCCTCGAGCTCCTTGCGCAGCCCCTCGACCTGCCGCTGGAGCTCGCCAGAGGCGTCCGCAGAAGCGGACGCCCCGCTACCGCCATCGCCCTGCGCGCTCTTGAGCTGCTGCTCGAGCTCGGCCACGCGCTTCTTCTCGGCCACGAGCTCGGCGCGCATGTTGTCCACGAAGGCCTTGGTCTTGAGCTTGAGCTGGCTGAGTGTCTCGTCCTTGGCGTGCACCTCGCCCCGGAGCCGCGCGAGCTCGGCCTCGGGCGACGCCATGGCCGCTGCTTTCGCGCTCAATGCTCACTGCTCAGGGCCTCAGGCTCGGAGGCAGTGCAGCGCTCGCGGGTGTCGTTGTGGGGACTGGCCGAGAGAGTCGAGGTGCTGCTGCGAGAGTGGGAAGCGGGCCTATCGCTCGCTCGCCTTCGCGTCGAAACCTATGCTCTCAAAATAGGCACCGACAACAAGCACAGGAAGCTGGCGTGTTCTCGGTAATGGCGGGCCTATTCTGGGATGGATACGCTCCTTTACCAGTATAGATAGGCGCGTATGTAGCCACTTCAACTAGGACAAGATGGTGAGTGGAAAATCTGCGACGCTGCGTTCCCCACTAACAACATGTCCTTGTAGGAAGAGTACCAAGCAGTGTAAAAATGTAGCGATCGTACCCTATCCGACGTATTAATACAGCGCCACAGTTCCAATATTTAGATTGAGTGAAAGACGTACCGTTCCTTACACATTGTCGTAGCGTATCTCACCAATCACAGCCGTTGTGGTGATCTCCTCGTCCAGGGCTTCTCCGCGCACAACTGCATACAATTCCCAAGTGTAACTTTGGTTCCATTCTCACTATACACAGCCATTGAGCGCCATGGACGCGGGCGGCGGCGGCGGCGGCGGCGGCGGCGGCGGCGGCGGCGGCTCGGCGCTCGTGGGCGACGTGCACGCGGGCGGCGGGGACATTGACTCGCTGCTGTCGACGGACCCGGACGTGGGCGACAAGGGCCGGCGGCTGGGCGAGCCGTACGAGCGGCACCGCGCGCACGACCTGCGCGCCGAGTGCTACCGACGCGGCATCCGGCCCATCAAGAAGGGTCCGCACGCGAACGACAACAAGGGCGGCTACATTTTGCTGCTGCGCAAGTACGACGGCGGCTCGTCCAACGGGGTTCACGGCGGCATGGGCGGCGCCAACAACAATATCAGCAACAGCAGTAGCAGCAGCAGTGGCGGTGGCATGAGCGGCGCCAACATGAGCGGCGGCGGCGGCACCAGCGGCATGGACACGCTGGACAATCGGCACGAGGAGGACGAGGACGAGGACGGCTCGGGCGGCAGCAGCGGCATGGGCATGAGCCCGCACGCGGATGACGCGGCGCTGCTGGCGGCCAAGAAGCGCAAGCTGCTGCCCCCGCCGCCGCACCTCACGGCGGCCTCGCTCGGCATGTCGCAGGCGCTCGCGGGCCTGGCCGGCGGCGCCGACATGGCCGCCGCGTCCTCCAGCGGCGACCTGCAGGGCTTTTACGAGACGGCGCAGGCGCCCGGACTCGTGCCGGTGCTGCCCATGCAGTACCCGGGGGGCATGGCGGCGAGCATGGCGGCGGGCATGGCGGTGAGCAAGCCGGCGGGCGGCGGCGGGGGCAACAGCGCGAGCAACAGCGCGAGCAACAACGCGGCGGGCAACCCGGCCACGGACCTGGAGATCCTGAGCGGCATCGCCAACACGTACACGCAGAACGCGGCGAGCGACGGGCAGCTGTGCGGCGGCTGCCGATCGGTCGTGACGGACCAGCTGATGGAGTCGATCCGGCTCGGGCGCAGCCGCATGCAGCTCGAGGAGTGGCTGCGGCTGGCCGAGCAGCGGGACCGAGACACGCGCCACCTCAAGGACGTGCTGGCCGCCATGGGTGACCTGCGCAAGGCCTTCCGCGAGGCGCAGGCCGACGGCATGAACCACGACCTGCTCGTCGAGATAGAGGACGACCTGGCCTTCTTCCAGGAGCTCAAGGAGCGCGCCAAGGAGCGCATGCGCCGCGCCTCGCAGGACGCGCAGTCCAGGGCCGCCACCAAGGCCAACGCGACGGCATGAGGTCGCGGGTGGCATATGTATGGGTAGGAGCGTTGTAAGTCTATGCGCTCGGCGCGAGCGATTAAACGGTTTTGCAGCGGACAAGCAGCGGTGCGAGGGCGTTTCGAACGCACAAGACGGGCGTGGTGCGGGTCGGCGCCAGTGGCTGCAGAAGGAAGCGCGTCGGCTTGGACGCTGGCGCATAGGCGGGCAACTCCATGGAGACCAAGCGGAGCGAGCGTGGTCGTCGGTCTCTTCACGGGTCGGCCACTCCGAGAGACTCTCTCGTGGCGGTCGGAGGTGATTCCTGCGCGTCTGTCGCCCGCGTCGGCTCCATCGCAGCCTCGGAAGCCTCTCTGCAGACGGCCCACTAGATTTATTCGTTCCAGGCTTCAACGGCACGCACTCGGCAGCGTCATGTTCAACGCGGTCAACCCCTCCAAGGAGTCCAACCCAAGCGCAGGCGCCCGAATCCGTGACCCGAACGCCGGCGTTGCTCGATACGACGGCCGGATGGTCTCACTGCGGAGCAAAGCGAGAGCTTCTCTTGGATCTCCCAGCCCCCTTGGAGACTGCTCCCGCGCGCCCAACGCTCAGGCCGACGCTGCTCCAGCGGCAGCGGCGGCCCGGAGGCCACTTCTGAACGTGCGTGCTGCCCGCGAGCCGCCTTCGCCACGCCCCGCGATCGCTACGGCTCGAGCTGTGTCTGATCTCCCACGATGGAGCCCTCTCCCAACTCGCACTTCGCGCGCGCGGCGTCGCCGTACTTCCACATCTCGTCCGACCCGCAGGAGCCGCCTCGATGGACCGCCGCGTCTCCTGCGACGCCGGTCAGGGCGAGTGATTCGTCTTCGTCCCCGCCGCCGACGCGCGCCGGGTGCTCGGTCGCCATGCTCGTGCTGCTGTCGCTGCCGCGGCTGGCCACCAACATGGGCTGGGCCGCGCAGTGGGCCGCGCTCGGGCCGTACCTGGGCACGATGCTCCCGCGGTTCGCCGTCCAGCTCACGCAGCTCATCGGGCCGCTCACGGGCATCCTCGTCGCGCCGACCGTCGGCGTGCTGAGCGACCGCAGCCGCAGTCGCTGGGGCCGCCGCCGGCCGTTTCTGCTCTACGGCGCGGTCGTGAGCGCCGCATGCTGGACGCTCATGGGCTACACGCGCGAGCTGGGCGAGCTGCTGGGCGACTCGACCGATGGTGGCCCGCGCCACTGGACGGCCGTGCTCACCATCGTCTTCTACGCGTGGATGGACGTGACGGTCAACGTGGTGCAGACGCCAGCGCTGCTCATCGTCGCCGACTTCGCGGGCGACCGGCAGACGCTCGGCGCCGGCATCGGCCAGGCCTCATCCGTGCTCGGCTCGCTGCTCGTGGCCGGCTACATTGAGCTCTTCGGCGCCGCCCACTTGACGCTGCGCTGGTTCCTCGGCATGCTCTCGCTTACCATGCTCGTCACCGTGGGCATCGTGTGCGTCGTCGCCAAGGAAGAGCCCCACCCGCGCGCGTCCGAGGCCGATCCGCTCTCCCAGCGGATCGACCTCGAAGCCAGCTCCACGCGCTCCAGCAAGGCGGTCGTCGGCGTCCAGGCCAGCGACAACTCGGTCCTCGGCGCTTTCCGCTCCATCTACGACGGCCTGCGCACGCTCCCGAGCGTCCTTGTGGTCTACTGCGTCGTCTTCTTCTGCATCCAGTACGGCTACACGGCCTACAACGGCAACAAGGGCCAGTTCTTCGGCATGGAGGTGTTCGCGGGCAACGCCACGGGCGCCGACGCGTGCGCCGACGCGTGCTCGGACGCCCAGCGCGCCTACAACCACGGCGTGCGCGTCGCCGGAGGCGTCACGGACCTCCTGTTCAACGCCGCGGGGTACCTGTACTCGTGGCTGCTGCCGCTGCTCGTCGTCCGCTTCGGGGCGCGCTGGGTCATCACGCTCGGCAGCATCCCGCAGGCGCTGCTCATGGTCATGGCGTTCGTCAAGGTGCCCGCCGTCGACGTGGCCATCGTGATCGCCACCGCCATCACGCAGGCCACCGTCTTCACGCTCATCGTGCCGCTCGTGGTCCACGTCTTCGGCAAGGACGCCGACGTCGGCATGTACGTGGGCGCCATGAACTCGGCCAACTGCTTCGGCCAGCTGCTCAACTTCGCGGTCGGCGCCGCGCTCGTCGAGACGCCGCTCGGCTACGCGCTCCCAGTGTTCGTCGGCGGCCTCTTCTCCTTCCTCGCCATCGTCATCAGCGCGCTCGCGCTCCGCATCGACATGCACTCAATGTAGACGCGCTATAGAACGACGAGCAGAGAGAGGGTGAGTGGGTGCATGCCGCCCAAGTGTGGCGATCGGTTGGTTGGGAGAGATCAGACACCGCTTCCGTTTCACTGAAGCACTCGATTGCGTGGGGAATAGCAACTACAAGCAGCGCTTGCGTTCATGGCCAGTCACATTCTCCGGCGGCCTGTGTACCCGGGCGTCGTCCTGTGACTGCAGCCGTGAGGCGTGAGCATGCCACACAGCAGCGAATCCCACAAACGAACTCCAAGGCAAGGCAAGAGGACAAGCGTACTGATTCTCCGCCAGAAGCACCTTGGCCGTCGGGTTCGCGAAGCTCTCGGAGAGATGGAGCTGCGGCCGCCTGCAATCGACGTCGCACGGTCTATCAGCCCCACTGTAGCGCTCAACACGCCGGTTGCTCGCCAAGAAACACACGCCAAACTATCGCCGAGGTCCTCGGACGCGACGAGCTTCCCGATCCCAGCCAGCAGCGACCGTCTCGAGTCCACACGACGCCCCGACATGCCTCCTCCGCCGCTCGATGGCACAGCCCCCGCTTGGTTGTTCTCCCAAAGTGGCGTCCCGACGGACTGAAATGCTTCTCCCTGCTGATGCTGCTCGAACTGATGGGGAAAATATCCGCAAGAGAAATCCATCCACACTAGAGTGAGAAATATGCAAACACGGAGCAGGAAATCAAGTGGCAGCACGGGGTCTCAGCTCACCATTGGCGTGATGTGGCGCCGCGTCTGCGTGTTGTGATGGCTGCCTGGCACGTACATGTCCTTGGGCGTCGGCTCCATGGACGTCTGCGACGCGTACGCTCTTGTTGTTGACCAACGACAGCGTCAATCCCATGAGCACAGCGACTGCCGTACAACAAGCATTTGACGCACGATTTCCAGTCGCGGCTGCCGTTGCCACCCGGTCCGATCTGGTACACGGCGCTTTGGAACGGAATGCCCGGGACGCACTTGGTATTGTTTGCAGCAACAGCAAAGGGAAAAGAAGAGACGCAGCCGGTCGGTACAGGCCAGGGTTTGCACTTTCACCATCCAAAGCAGAGAGAAGCAGACCCAGACCTCGTCCCCGCTAGGCCTCTGGTTAGACTCGAAGAGCTTCTTGCCACGGACGACGTCTGCCCCCGCCTGCAAAGCGTCGGGGACGAGGCCGCCCCGCTCGTCATACGCGAGATGCTAGCGCAAGAGATCCGTGAGCTCACACGCGCTCTGCTGAAAAACCATACTCACCCAGTCGACAGTCGACATGAAGACGCACATTTCTCGTCGCGGCCGGGTCGGCGAACACGCGCTTCTTGTACGAGCGCTGGACGTAGCCTCCCCAGTCCGCGTCCGGGTGGTCCGGGTCGTACTTGTCCGTCAGGTGGGGCACGAACGCCGCTGCAGACGCCCCCGGTGGCGTTGCGGCCTCTCGTCCCGTCGAAGGCGGCGTCCTCCCTCGACTGCTGCTGCTCCGTCGATCGCAGCTGGGCCGAGGGACCTCAGTCTGGCCGTGCACGTACCCCGTCTCCATCGTGTGAGTGCGTCGACCAAGCCAAGCACGTCCAAGCAAAGCGCAGGCACGACGAGTCGAGCAAGTGTGAAACGGCTGTTATGCTCAATACCTTGGTATGGTAATTTGGGACCTTGAAGTGCGCTTGGCCGCCCGTTATAGATGCCGCGTTGGCATCAATTTTTCATCTGCAGATCACAGCATACTTGCATGAGCGCTGGCAGTCCGACCATTGCAATGAGAAGGCAGAGCTGTTCTTGCATGACCAAACAGCGCGCCAAGACATCATAACGCACCATTGATCGATGAGCCACGTCGCCTTCCACCCGATCCTCGAGCTCGCGCGATAAAGCGTTTATGTGGTTCATTGCGTCGGCCGAAAAGAGCTGGAACGACGTTCGCATCGCCTTCAGAGTCGTTCCCAAACTGTTGACGCGCCGAGCCAATGTTGCGACTCGCTATAGCGGGACACATGCCACATTTCGTCGAGTTAATCGCACCTTGGAGCCTCGAATGGGTCATCAACCAGCCACATCTCTCTACCTGTTCATACTCGGCTCGGCTGACCTTAGGCGCCGACGGCCTTACGGGGTCCTTCGGACCCTCCATCGTCGATTTAACTGGAGCAAGCTCATGCACAGACGCCTCATCGGTCATCGGAGGCAGCTTATACCTCGCTTGGATGGTTTCTGGAATACTCGAAATACTCTGGATGCGTGGCGCTTCTACTGCATTGCAGTGCGCCTCATCGCCTCGCGAGAACCCTCTTTGAGTCTCATCCTCAGTCTCTGAAACTCGCGCTGCGTGCTGTGAGCCGCCACTGTTGCGGTCGCTAGCGTCGTCGAAGATGGCAGCGTCTGGACGGTGTTGACCGTAGCGAGCAAGCAGGTGCAATCCGCTCGTGCTCAATATCATGGCGACTTCAAGTGCGCGAAGCTTTGTGGTCTCGATCAGCCTGTCCGCGTCCAACAAAGCTGAAGAGTTTGCCAAGAAGACCGCGGCTGTGGCATCGGACGGCAACTACAGTTGCAACACGTATTAACATCAAAACTCCATGCCCGCAAGTGAATGCAGGTCGAATGTGCGTGTCCGTACCGACACGGACTCAAAATCCAGCGAGTCCTTGAGCGAAGGCCACACGACGGCCTTCCGCCCGGCCTCGTCGCCATCGGCTTGGGGATTTTCTATAGGGATGCTCCAGACCCTGAGTTTGGACCGTGATATGACGTAGAACTCGTATATGGCAGCCGCTTCCCGCTGAGACTCGACTCGCTTTGGTGGCGTGATGGCGACGACTGGGTCCACTTGGCACGATGACGGCCCAGGATACAGCTATTCCGCACCGCCGCCGTGTATGATGCAGCAGTGAGCGTCCTAGGTTTGTCATGTCCCGAAAAGAGACACCACACAAAGATATACACATGCGGTTGCTTACCTGAAGACGCTTTAGCTGGAAGATGGAATCCTGCGCTTGTGTTGTCATGGTGAGCCGAAACACCTGTGGGCGTCCATGACGATGCATAGAGCGTTCCAGCTCGGTAAGTACCCCTAGAGCACAACGCCCACGCCTTCTTCAGCTCGCTCACACTCAATGAGCCGTTTTGGTTCCCTGCGAGGACAAAGTCTCGCTTGCGGTCTCCGTCTTGCCAGCGCCACCACTGCAAGCACGCGGTGTGGTCGAACTCGTCCATGCCGTCTGGAAACCCGCACGCAAACGACACAACAGCGTCAAAGCGCATGATCGACAGCGCTACCTGAAGTATGCGAGAGTACTAGCCTCTCTACTCTGGACGCACCTCGCGCCGTGGCGACTACTCTAACGCCATCAAGCGCATTGTCATCGACGGTTCGCCCCGACCGCGTGCCGACACTCCGTACCAGCCGCTTCCCCACCGCCGCGAGCGGAGCTGCAGCACTTGAAGCCTCGACGCCGACCAACGTCGAGAGGCGGGAGATATCCAGGAGGAAAAGGTGGCCGTCCTCGCTCGAGACGACTGCGAACCGACCGTCGGGACTGATGGCTGCAGCGGCAAGCGGGGCAGAGCGGCCCGCGACACTCGCGGCGCTGACTTGGCGGCTGCTGAAGCGCTCCGTCCAGCTAAATAGCGTGACGTCGCTCGACTTGTGCGTGACCAGCATCACGGCGCCCGCCTGCGACGTCGTTAGGCGCCGGCAAACCGCCACCGCGACAGGGAACGCTGCCGCCGCGATCGGCTCCTGGAAGCTGAAATGGACGGTCACACGCGAGGAGGCGACGCGCTCCTCGCCGCCTCTACCGTCACTCAGAGCCGCGGGTCGCGTGATAGAGGAGGCATAGAGCCGGAAGCCGAGTAGGAACGCGCCTGCCGCTCCGCCAGCGCCGTCGAGCGCGACGCCGCCGACCAGCAGCACGCCGGCGGTCGGGAACGCGACGCAGGTCGCCAACAGCGCCTCACAGTCGCTGCTTGGGCGGCCAGGAGGCAGCGAGAAGTGGTCGCGCAGCGATATCTGCGCCAGCAGCGGCGAAGGAAGCTGCTCGACGGCGCGGCGCTCGCTCGCACCCCGCCACACGCTCGCGTCCGCGTCGTACAGGTCCACCTCCCCGCCGTTCGCGATGGCCACCACGCGCATCTCCTTGCACGCCGCGACTTGCTGGCGCTGCGAGCGCCACCCGAGCGCACCACCGAGCTGGCTCGCGGGCGAGAGCCGCATCGGTGCGTCCACGAAGCCCCACCGCGCGATATGGTGGGAGGTGGCCATCGTCATCCCAATCTCCAAATGAGCAATCTCGAAAAGAGCTCCTCACGTCAAGCTTCAAACTAGGGGTACAACGTACCCATCGCAAATGTACCCCATAGCGAACCCAAGTGAAAAAAATGCGCATGGCCCAGCAGCGCCGGCCATTTGAGGACATACATCATTGGGCTCCAAGATGAAGGTGGTGGCGCTCGTGAGCGGCGGCAAGGACAGCTGCTTCGCCATGATGGAGTGCGTGCGCTACGGACACGACGTGGCGTGCCTGGCGCACCTGCACCCGCCGCTGGAGCTGGCGCCCGAGGCGGCCGAGATGGACTCGTTCATGTACCAGTCGGTCGGGCACAACGTGGTGGCGCTCATCGCCGAGAGCATGGCGCTGCCGCTCGTCTCGCGCGCCATCTCGGGCGCGGCCGTCAACACGGACATCGACTACCCGGAGCGCACGGAGGGCGACGAGGTCGAGGACCTCTTCCGCCTGCTGCAGGACGTGCTGGCGCGCCACCCGGACGTCCAGGGCGTCTGCTCGGGCGCCATCTTCTCCTCCTACCAGCGCAACCGCGTCGAGAGCGTGTACGCCTCGCTATGGAGCTCTAGTCTGCGCTCGTGGCTCTTCTGTACTGTTTCTTACCCGGATGCCATGCAACGTGGCGGCGGCCTCATGCAGGTGCTCGCGGCTCGGGCTCACGTCGCTCGGGTACCTGTGGCGGCGCGACCAGGAGACGTTGCTGCAGGAGATGATCGACGCGGACGTCGAGGCCATCGTCGTCAAGGTCGCGTCTATAGGACTGAAGCCGCGAAGACACCTTGGCCGCACGATCGCGGACCTCCAGACGGACTTTTTGCAGCTGGTGCGGCCATGGCATGAAGGACGGCGGGCAAACCGAAGGGGGAGTTGGCTATAATAACCCTTGTTTCTCGCCTCGGTGGCGCTCTGATGACGCAGCAAGACAAGTACCAGCTCAACGTGTGCGGCGAGGGCGGCGAGTACGAGACGCTGACGCTCGACTGCCCGCTCTTCAAGAAGCGCATCGTCGTGTACGCCTACTCTATGTTGCAGGCTGTTGACCGTCGCGTCCGGAGCTGACTCGCCCGCCCCTCGGCCTCGTGTCGGTCTGCGCTGCCTTGTGCGTACCGTACAGGGACCAGTCCCGCGTCGTGATGCACTCGGACGACTACTTCGCGCCCGTGGGCTTCCTCGTGGTCGAGCAGTGCCACCTGGAGGACAAGGCGCCGCCCAGCCCCTCCAAGCTCGCGTCCAAGCTGCCTCCTCCCGAGCTCTCGCCACTCCCCTTCTCGCTGCCGCCGCCTGCTCCGCTCCCACCGACGGCGGCGGCGCTTTCGCCGGCGGAGAAGCGGTCGCTGGTCCCTGCGTACGGCAAGTTCCGCGGCCAGCTGCACCTGAGCGGCGTCTCGTGCTCGACCAGCGGGGCGGAGGGGCTGACCCTAGCCGACGAGATGGCCGACGTGTTCCGCCAGGTCCAAGGTGAGTCGGCGACTGCGTGCGCGCGCCTGCTATTTACATACGCGCCGTGGCATGGCGTCTGACGCGCTTGCGTGCCTGCAAAACGGACCGGAACCCCGGCTGGAGCAGAGGTGCTGGCCCGCGAAGACATGACGCTGGACGACGTGTGCTTCGTGCACTTGTACGTGCACGACATGTCGGCGTTCGGCGCCCTCAACAGCGAGTACTGCCGCTACTTCGGCCAGCACCTGCCGCCGTCGCGCAGCTGCGTCGAGGTGGCGGCGATCGCGCCGAGCCGCGTGCGGATGGACTGCCTGGCGCTGCGCGGCAGCGGCGCGAGGAAGCGCTGGCCGCAGCGCGTGCTGCGGGACGTGCTGCACGTCAAGAGCGTCTCGTGCTGGGCGCCGCACTGCATCGGCCCGTACAGCCAGGCCAACGTACTGCACCGCTCGCTCGTCCTGCTGGCCGGCCAGATCGCGCTGCTGCCGCAGACGATGGCACTCGTCGGGCGCGGCCACGAGGCGCAGGGCAGGCAGAGCTTCGTGAACGCCGGCCGCGCGCTCGAGGCGCTCGACTCCAACCTGCGTCACGTGTGCTCGGCCGTCGTCTACGTCACTCGCGACGCGGACCGAGACGCCGACATGGAGCGCGTGCGCTCCGCCTGCCGCGGCGAGCTGCGCGCGAACGCCGGGCTGCGCGACGCGTACGAACACGCCGACGACAGCGACGAGAGCGACGAGGAGGTGGACAAGGACGAGCAGCTGGTCGCGCTCGTCGCGCACGCGCCGCTGCTCGTGGTCCAGGTGTCGCACCTGCCGCGCAGCGCGCTCATCGAGGTCGAGCTGCAGGCGCTGACGCACAGGGTGGTCAAGCACCTTGTGCCGCGCAGCTGGGCGGCTGCTGGCCGGTCCAGCGGCGGGCGATTCGAGTTACGGAGCGAGTGCTCCGTCGTCCGCCGAGCCATGTGTCTGTCCGTCTCGACGGCCACGAGCACGAGCGACGACTCGGGCGCGGTGCTGACCCCCTCGCTCGTCCACGAGCTCGCGGCCTGCCTGTGGAGCGCGACCGCCTCGGCGCTCGCCGACGCGCAGCTGCCGTGGGACCGCGTCTTCCACGTCCGCGTCTTCTACGTCTCGACGGCGTTCGCGAGCGAGCTGGCGATCGCCTCGGCGCTCAAGCAGACGCTGCCGGCGGACGCGAGCGCCGAGGTGAGCGGCCAGCTGCCGGCGCTCACGCTCGTGCCCGTCGAGCGCATCCAGAACGGCGCGCAAGCTGCCGCGCAGGTGCTCGCGCAGGACTTGGACAAGCTCGAGACGGAGCTCTGGCTGCGTAAGCAAATCTAGGAAGGGCGTGACATGCAGGGATGCGCTGCAAAGCGAATGCATACAAGCGGGCGGAAGCTCGAGTTGATCAGGAGAACTACGGGAGTGCTAACCAGAAGCGGCGCGGAATGTGCTCAGCGTCTCCGCTTCGAGCGTGGGTCGCCGCCGCCGCCGCCACCGACCGACCCGCCCGGCCGACCCGAGCTCTCGTCGCGCACGCGCCGCTTGTGCGACTCGCGGTCGCGGGAGCGCGAGCGTCCTCGGTCGCGCCGCTCGTCGTCGCGCCCGCGCGGACGCTCTCGTTCTCGTTCTCGTTCTCGCTCCCGATCCCGCTCTCGGCCTCGCTCTCGCTCTCGGTCGCGCCCGCGATCTCCACGGTCGCCACGGTCTTCACGGTCGCCACGGCCCCCACGGTCGCGCGAGTCCCTTCCCGCGTCCCTGCTTCCCCGCGGCTCGTCGCGACGGCGCTCGCGCGATCGAGAGCGGTCGCGCGCGGCCGACCGGCTCGCGTCTCTGGACCGCGAGGGCCCTCCTCGGTCGTCGCCGCCCTTGCGCCCTCGGTCCTCAAAGTCGCGGGACGACGAGCCGCGGCCCGAGCCCCTGCCGCGGCTGCCTCGCCCGCGGGCTCCGCGCTCGTCTGTACCACCCATCCATGGCCCGCCGAAGCTTGGCGCGCCCCACTGACCTGGCGGTGGCCCGCCCTGCCCCCAATAGCCCGGAGGCGGGCCCATGCCCGGGTGCCACCCAGGCGGCGGCGCCATGCCGTTGACAGCCCCTGGCGCGGCGCCGGCCCCCCGAGGCGGCAGGCCGCCAGCACCAGGGCCCGAGCCGCGCGAGCGCTGCATGCCGGCCTGTTGCTGCTGCTGCTGCTGCTGCTGCTGCGTGGCCATCGACACGGCGTGGCGCGCCGCCTGCTCGCGCGCCTTCTCGACGGCCATCTCGTGGCGGCGCCGCAGCTGCCGCGCCGAGTAGTCGCGCCAGCTGTGCTCGTCGAAGCCGTAGTTGAAGTAGTCCGAGATGTCGACGCCCGGCTTGCGCCACGGCTTCTCCTCCAGCATGTCAATGTCCACGTCAAAGGCCGTGCGCCGCCCGCCGAACACAGCCAGGTCGTCGATGCCGTCGTCCGCGCCGTCCTCCGCCTTGCCGAGCGCGTGCGCCGCCCCAGACCCGGGAGCGCCCGCGCCCGCGCTGGTCGCCGCGCCGCCCGCGAAGCTCCCGCGCACGTAGCGGTTGCCGCCGCCCGTGAACCGCAGCGTGGGCTTGGCGCCGCCCTTGCCGTCCCCGCTGCCCAGCACGATGGCCACGTCCTCGTCCTCATCCTCGTCCTCATCCTCGTCCTCATCTTCGTCCTCTTCGGCTACAACAGGCTTCTCCTGTGCACCACAGCGCTCTGTCAGCGCAGAGAAGACCGGTACTATAGCGGAGGGAGCCGACGCACCGCAGCGGTCGAAGAAGCGGCGGGCGGCGCCTCGGCGCCCGAGAGCTTGATGGCCACGCCCCCGTACAGCTCCTCGTCCTCGTCCGTCTCCTGCTTGCTCTCCTCCGCCCTCTCGGGTAGCGCGACGCCGGCCGCCCAGTCGCGGCTGCTCTCGGGCTTGGCCCCCTCGGCAGGGACTCCCTCCTCCGCCTTGCCGACCACCGCCAGCACCTCCTCACCGAACTCCTCGTCCTGCCGCCACCAACATGCAGCACGAGCACACGCGCGCGGCATTACCTCAGCTCCATGTCCGCTGTCCCCTCTCTATCCACAGAGGAGCGGCGACGGAAGACGACGGCACGCACCTCCATGTTGGGCGATCGATCGATCGATCCCCCACCGGTCGGTCGGGTCGCGCCACTGCTTTGCAGCAGGGTACGCAGTGGACCACCGGGTTACGTACCCTACTCATGGGAACGGAGGGAGGGGTACCGTACCGACTCAAAAGGATACCCTTTTGGTGTAACCCGCGGGTCAGACCCGAGGCGGGTCGTCGCGCCCGGGTTGGGAGCTGCTCGTTCGTCTGGGTGAGTGGCTGGCGGCGGGCCGGCGGCCTCTCGGCCAATAGTTTGAGGCCCACCGCGCGGCATCGGGCGGCGCTGGCCGAGGGCAGTTCCTTCTTGTCTCGTTCGACTTTGCAGGTACCATGCGCGCCTTGGGGTTGCTTCTCTTGGCTGGCGGCTGGGCGAACGCGGGGCCGGGCGTGAGGCCCATCCACGGGCGAGGGCGGTGGGCCTCTTTGCCGGTCGGTCGGTCGGTCGGTCAGAGTGTGGCGGCAGTGGCGCCGAGCTACAGGGGCGAAGGAGGATGGAGGGACAGACTCGGAGCGAGAGGACTGCGACGACGACGCATACAGGCGCGAAGGGACGTCTAGCGGGATACCAAGGCGCTGCGTGTTCGACAACCGCTCCCTCCTCCTAGTCCTACCCCAACGCTCGCATGCTGCCAGGCTGCTAGACTGGACCGGACCGGACCCGACCTCGTTCGCGCCAGCCGACGCGCCGTGCGATCAATACGTGCGGGACGACCGGGCTAACGCTGTATGTTGGTGTGTTGGTGTTCTCGTGGCCGCAGTTCGGAGCACTTTTGTGATTCAAAATGCCGCACTCGTTTGGTTACCGCGCCCGCACGCGCGACATGTTCGCGCGCCCGTTCCGCCAGAGCGGCATGGTCAAGATGTCGACCTACCTCCGCACCTTCAAGGTCGGCGACTACGTCGACATCAAGGCCAACGGCGCCATCCACAAGGGCATGCCGCACAAGTTCTACCACGGCCGCACGGGCCGCGTGTTCAACGTGACCAAGCGCTCGGTCGGCGTGCGCGTGAACAAGATTGTGGGCAACCGCATCATCCACAAGCACATCAACGTGCGCATTGAGCACGTGCACCAGTCCAAGTGCCGCCTGGGCTTCCTCACGCGCGTCAAGGAGAACGAGCTCAAGAAGAAGGAGGCCCACGCCACCGGCGGTGCGTCTCGTTATGCGTCTCGTTTGCTTGTGGCTTGTGGTCATGGAGTCAGCCGGCACTAACGCGGTGATGACTGGCTTTTCATGAATTGTGTGTGATGATGCAACGCAGTGCGCGCTGTCATCAAGCGCGTCCCCGCGCAGCCTAAGGCCGGCTACACGCTCAAGACCAAGGGCACGTCGCCGATTACCATGGCGCCGCAGCCGTTCGTCGACCTGATGTAAGTCGGGCATACGACGCGACACGGCAGTGCTGAGCCTCTCCGCCGCTGTCATTGGGGACGGGGGGCTGGGACGAACCGGACGGGCGATGGCGGAAGGGCAGGTTGTGGGAGCGTTGGGCGTGGAAGACCGGCGCCATCCAGTGGTGCTGACTGACACGCTCGTACGCTCAGCGAAACAACTCAACAAGTGAACGAGTCAAGGTTATCACCTCCTCCTCCCTCCCGACTTGTGTGCCGCACGGCTTTTGCTTCCATGCGGCCTGTCATGTGTCGATGTGTACAGTCCGAACATCAGCCTCCGACGTCTCCACGGGGTGTTGACTGCAGTCTCACAGAGACTTTGAGCCACAGTCCGAGAGGATCCACTGGACCTGGCCCCGAACTACACTAGAGTCGCGTGTCAAGCAGCGCACCAGAGTCCCCGTCACTGATTGACAGCAAGGGATAACGGCTGTGGCCGTGGGGTCGTTCCCTCGACAAAAGATGGAGTGCTGTGGCGTTTGCATTCGGTGGACACACGAGCGCAATGGGAAGACCGAGCCTTGCCACCAACCAGGTCGCTCGTGAAGTTGGCTGCAGCTTGGCACAGCTCCTGTTCTCAATCAGGCACCACGAACTTGAGTGCGAACGTGCCAAACTGGCACTGCCAATGCACACGAGCAGCTCTACCGTGAAATAGCAGCCCTACCATATTATAGCAAGGCGCTCCCTCTGAAGGGAGGAGGTATTAGGGAGCGAGAGGCACACGGGGTACACTTCAAAAAGAACTAACCCTGGCGCGAAGTGGCCTCACTTGGCTAGTGTTCAATAATTCTGACATTTCACCTGGACCCACACCACGTTACCCCACGACACAGCCGGAACGTGGATTCTACGATCGCCTTTCGACGGTGCGATGATGAGAGCGCACAGCAGCGATCACCCTACTCTGCCCTTCCAGTTCACCTCCGCTCTCGAAGCCAAGCTTACGGCGGACCTCTCCAGCCGTCACGCATCGGTCCTAGCCTTTGGATAGCGACGAACCTCAGGTAGTCTTAACTTCCAATAGACACCTTGACCACCACCATAATTCTGACATTTTGGTTTTGTGGACCACATAAACGTCATAATAGGTTATTTCGGATACGGCAGTCGCTGAAGGCGCCATCGCGTCTCGCACTTAGTCGAATGGGTACAATGGTACAATGACCGATTGCCATGATGATCCGTCGCTGATCCGTCGCCGAGCCGATCCGCCATCCGTGCGACGATTTCGCCGCGGTCCTTCCATTTCTCCGTGTCTGCTGCACCGGCGACGACCGGTGGACGAGGGCGCTTCGTCCAGCTCAAGGCGGTCGAGATGCTGCACGCGGTGGCGCCTGGTGGCGGGCCGGAGGGCGCTCCGATGGACCACGAGACGCTCGAGCGCTACGCCGATGTGAGTGTCCGCCCGGCTGCGGCTTTGCGATCGCCACTAGGCCACGGTCTATGACTTACGCCCGGTGCTGTGGTGGTGGCGACGCAGCTGCTGGACGAGCTGGAGAAGACGGACCCGGAGAGCTACCGGCAGTTGGTGGCGGCCATGCAACAGCAGCTGGCGGCCGGCGGGTCCCCAGGCAGCGCTTCGGCGCCGATCGACTCGGGCACGGCGCTGCTGGACATGCTCAAGCAGTCCGCGACTGCGACTGGTGGAGGCGCGACGAAAGGCGGACCGCCATCGTCTGGTGTGTTTGTGTCTGTGTCTGTGTGCGTGGGAGGGCGATGCGGTACTGGCAGCGACTCATGCGCGCGCGATGGCGAGCAGAGTTTACGCCCAAGTTCCCGGGTGACCGAGTGATGGACGCGGACGGACTCAAGCCCAAGACGGAGGGCGTACGTGGCCGCACATTGCGCTCTCAGTTGCATACACCGCAAGGCGGCGTTAACGTCAGGGGCTGGATGCAGATCCACATTGACGTGCAGCCAGGGTTCGTGATCAAGACGCTCGACGTGGAGACCAAAAAGAAGGTGGAGCAGCCACATGACTGCGTGTCCATTGACGCATGGGGGTACCGATGCTCACTAGAACGCTTCTGTCTTATATCTGACGCTTTCTCCTCTCCAGGTCTTTGTGAACGTGTGCCAATCGGACGAGGTGCAGACCTTCTCAAAGAAGAAGCAACTGGACGACCAGGGGAAGGAGCAAGAGGTACGCGCCTCGATGCGTAGACAAACGTAACTGTCGCCTGAAGCGCCGAGCTCTCACTGGGTGGGTCGACGGCTTTGCGATACAGGGAATCCACGTGCCACTGAGCCTCGGGGCGCCGCACGAGGTGACGGACAAGAAGGGCCAGTGCTCGCTCGCGTTCGACGTGGCGGTCAACACCAAGGTCGTGGACGACTGCAAGAAGGACAAGACGGGCACATTCCGCAACTTTGTGTGCGAGCTCGCGCTCGAGTACATCGACCAAAAGGTGCGGCCGGCGGTTGGGTCGGTGTGGCATGCAACGGCGCATAGCTGACGCCCCACTCCTCGATGGGTTGTGCGTGGCCGTTCCGATAGTACAAGATCAAGCTGGACGCGCGGTACAAGCTCCCACGGCTCGCCTATGCCGGAGATCTGCCGCCGCCTCGGCACTACATCCGAAAGGCCCAAGCGCCAATAATCCAGGAGGTCTCGGCCTCCACGCGCACGCCAAAGGCTGCTGTCCAAACGAAAGCCAAGGAGGTGGAGAAGACGGCGACTGCTCGATGCGAAGTGTACGAGGAGTGGCAGGCGCATGATGGGACTACAGACAGGCGGCGACTGTGTGAGCGGGCCCCAGCAGTGGAGAGCGGATCGACCGCGCTATCGGCTGAGGTGCTACGAGCCGCTGGCGATCGCTTACTTGCCAAGGTGTCGTTCGAAAGCGCCGTGAGCGACGGCAATGATGTTGACATCGAGCTACGAGCTGAGCACCTGACGGTCAAAGCCACTGGCCACCGTGACCTCGGTACGTTCCCTTCCCTAGATGAAAAAAGTGTGAGTGCAAGCAGTGACTTGTATGGTCACCGACACTGACTCCTTTGGTGTTTGGCGATTTTTCAGGCATCTTCCTGCCGTATCCCGTGGCGACAGAGTCGGCGACTGTGACATTGGACCGCCGCGAGAACAGCTTGAGCGTCACCATGCTGATAGACAAACGCTGGAGCGACCAAGCCCCGGATCAAGGATCGGCGCCGTGGCTACTCGCCCGAGCACTGGACGATGACGCGGAAGCGTCCGACAAGACGTTCACGCCCCCTCCGCAGCAGCCCAAGTCGCTTGCAGAGATGTTTCACCTCGCGATGCCCCAAAGCGAAGACCCCAGCGGACATAACTCGCTGATGCAGCGAGCGACGCAGTGGGATCCAGTGGACGAAGACGAGGAGCTGCCGGAAGACCGATTCCACCGGAAGGACATGATGTCCATGCACATTCTGGAGCAGAGGAGGATGGAGCGCACGCAGAAAGCCGCCGAAGCCGAGGAGAAGCGCAAGCAGCGGCGGACCAAGGCGGAGGAGATGCAGCGCAAGGCGCGCGAGGCCGGGAAGACGTGGCGCGAGATGTACCCGGACGAGCCAGAGACGACGTACATCGACGTGGAGGACATTGTCCGCGAGGAGAAGGCGAAGCTCGCGCCGACTTCACCGCCCGACGTTGAACAAACTGGCGCGTACAGCCCGACGGAGGAAGCCCAGCGCGCGGCGGCTGCCTGGTCGGAGGACTGGGCGACGACCGACGGCTACGACTTGAAGTCGGCCATGGCGTTTGAGCTGCTGTGAGGCTAGCGTAGAGTAGGCGAAAGGACGCTCGTGCACTTGTTCGTCACGCTCAATCGTTGATAGCGCTGCAAGCGTGACGTGTAGAGTGCTGCCGATCGAGGGGTTATGCATCCCGACGCTCCGTCTGGCTGGCGCGGCTGACTCAACGCCCGCCTTCAGCTCTTGGCAGCGTAGTTGCGCTCGCCAAAGATGGTCGACCCGATGCGCACGAAGGTGCTGCCGCACGCGATCTGAACACGCGTACGACCACGGTACCACCACGTGAGTATCTCGGCGCCTGTATACTACTGCAGTCCCCAGCCAGCGACGCCGCCAGCGCCACTCACTCACCGCGAGCTCAAAGTCGGCCGACATGCCCATGCTGAGCCCGAGCTCCGCCTCCGGCACGCCGAGCGCCTCGGCGATGCGCGTCCGGCAGGCCACGAGGCGGTCGAAGCACTCGGAGGTCGTGTCGCCGTAGCGGCCGATGGTCATGAGCCCCGTGAGCCGCAGGTGCTCGCAGGACGAGGCGATGTGCTGCGCGAGCTCGACCGACCCCTCGGGCGAGACGCCCGACTTCTGCTCCTCGGCGCTCGTGTTGACCTGCACCATGACGTTGAGCTTGTCGGCGCGGAACTCGCCCGAGGCCTTGTTGAGCGCGTCGGCGATCTTGACCGAGTCCACCGTCTCGACCACGAACAGGTTGGGCACGCCGCGCACCAGCGTCTTGGCCTTGTTGGACTGCACGTGGCCGATGAAGTGCCACTTGATGTCCGCGGGCAGCGCCGGCGCCTTGGCCACGATCTCCTGGATCTGCGGCGCCACGCAGCAGAGACTCGTGTGAGTCGATCCAGCATGTTCGAGGGCAGACGGGTGGGTCAACACAGCGCCACGCACGTAGTTCTCGCCAAAGTGGCGCTGCTCCTGGTCGTACGCGGCCTGCAGGTCCTCCTCCGGCTTGGTCTTGCTCACCGCCACGAGCGTGCACTGTTTCGGCCCGAGGGTCAGTCGCGGGCGGGCACCGCCAGGAAAAGACGCGACAGCGCGCGCACCTGCTGCTTCCGCGCGCTCTTGGCCACCGCGTCCGCGACCTTGGCGCGCACAACGCTCAGGTTCCTGGCCACCGCCGCCATCGCCGTCCGTCCAAAGGCCTGGAGTCCAGGGGTACAATGTGTTCTGGAAGGTGGCAGCGGAAACTGCGGGTACAGTATTCGTGCCACCGACCACGACCTGGTTCCCAGCATATTTTTGATGACGTACGAGAGTTTGATATGTACCCAATTTGAAGTCGGCCTTGGTTACCGCTGGTAACTTGACCATGCGCAATACTGTAATTGCGCCTGCGACCGGCTGCATGCTCGGCGCGAATGGCATTGTCGATGTGCGTGCGATGGACAGGCTGCTCCTCACGACTTACCGTCATCCACGCTCTCATTGTGCCATCAACAGACTCCTTGATCTTGACCGCCACGGGCTACATTGTGTGCTGCACGGCGCCCGTCCTAAACTCACCGACTTGTGGCTTTGCCGCGGCACCACGGCGCAGGTTCATTCGGAGCCCGCCAACGTACATCCACGCGCCTTTCGTGTTGAGAAGAAGTAGGGGTGGCGCTGACTCGCTGGTGCATGCAGGCGTTCCTTGCGCCCGATTGAATCAGATCTTTCCGTTCATGATTCGTCCCGCGGCGGCGTGGTGTTATTGAATATTATTGACGGCGCCGACGCCCACCCACCCCGTCCGCTGAGAAAGAGTCTTGCGCGTGGGACCGCTTGCAGCACTCGATCAGGCCAAGAACACCATGAACATGCGGGCCAAAGCGGGGATGTACAGCAAGCTCATGGCCTAGCAAAACGCGCGCACCATCCAGACGTACTTCCTCATGACCGACGCCAACACGGCGCCCTGCGTCCATCCTCCCGAATAATGTGCCGGGCATCCTGTCCGACAACAAGGCCGACTACGCGACGTGATTCAAGGCCGAGAAGTACGCGATCCACGGCATCCAGATGCTCCCCATCTCGCCCGTCATCGAGTTCGTGTGCGCCAAGGCGTTCGTGCAGCAGGAGGGGACGCAGGTGCTGTCCAAGATCAGAATGATCGTCATCAACGACCTGGCCAACACGTGGTCGTCGCTGCTCAATGCCAACTACGCGACCGTCGACAAGGGCACCGTCATAGCCAAGCAGCAGGCTGCGGCCATGGACGATGGGCTCACACGCTGCTGGTCGCTTTACACGGCCGCCACGCGCCCGTGAATAGTCGAACTGAAGAAGCGTTGCTCGCAGCTGGACCGGCCGGCGTTTGGATTCATGTCCGTTACACAAAACAATACAATCTGCAGAAAACGGGCGTCAGAGTTTAGGTTGTCGTGAAAAACTCACGACAGCTGTGAGGTTTGAACTCACGCGGGTAACCCCAATGGATTTCAAGTCCATCGCCTTAACCACTCGGCCAAGCTGTCATATTTATAACCAAACAAGAGGGATTCTATAATACTTATTTCACATTTACGCATAACCATTTCAAGGATCCAATTTGAAACCAATTGCTGCGACTGTTTTTTTTTTCATTCGATTAGCGAAAAGGATTACAACACGAATGCACAAGGCGTGACAGGCAACTCCTCCAGCGAGAGACTGGGGTCTCCACTCTGTTGAGCGGCAAGGCGCTCACATCATGTACATCTTGATCTTGAGGAAGAAGATGCCGATGACCACGCCGATGAAGCTCATGATGCCGCCGATGAACACCGGCAGCTTGTATCCCATCGACGTCTCCACGAGCGCGGCGCCAATGATGAAGTTGAGCAGCTGGCCGAAGCACTGCGCCGAGTTGAGCGCACCCACGTACATGCCAATGTCGACCTTGTCGCCAAACACGTGGATGATAATCGGGACCAGCAGCGCGAAGACAGTCGTCTGCGACATCGTGGTGAGCACGACGATG
Source organism: Phytopythium mirpurense (assembly GCA_023338055.1). Taxonomy (NCBI): domain Eukaryota; phylum Oomycota; class Peronosporomycetes; order Pythiales; family Pythiaceae; genus Phytopythium; species Phytopythium mirpurense. The sequence continues at coordinate 4,499 of JAADXZ010000269.1, read as the reverse complement.
ATCACGTCGATGGCCACGACCTTGCAGAAGGCCATGACAATGAGCAGCGACTGCGGCACGAGCGCAACAACAAGGACCCACTTGGCGCCGAACTTGAGGACGAGGAACGGGAGGACCCACGAGTACGCGTAGCCCACGAGGTTGAAGATGAGGTCCGTGCGGCCGCCAGCGATGCGGACACCGTGGTTGTAGTCGTCTTGCGCCTCCGAGCACGGATCGCACTGGTCGGCGTTCGTCGAGTTGCCGTCGTAGACGACGAGGCCGAAGAACTGTCCCTTGTTGCCGTTGTACGCCGTGTAGCCGTACTCGACGCAGAAGAAGACGATGCAGTAAGCGATGAGCGGGCCGGGCAGAGTGCGGAGGCCCGTGTAGATGGCGCCGAACGCCTCTGCGATTTGCTTGAGTGTGGACTTGCCTTGCGGGAGCGTCGAGGGGTCCAGCGGCGTCTCCTTTCCGACCACGCACGCGACCACCACCGTCACCACCATGCAGATCGAGAGCATCAGCAGGAACCAGTGAAGCGTCAAGTAGGCGGCGCCCCAGAACTCGATGTAGCCGGCGATCATGACAGATCCGAGCGTGGACCAGCCCTGGCCGAGCGATGCACCAAGCGTCTGGCGGTCGCCGGCAAAGTCGGCGATCATGAGGAACACGGGCGTCTGCACCACGTTGACGGTGATGTCCATCCACGCGTAGAAGATGACCATGAAGAAGGCGGTCCACGTGCGGTGCGTCCCCGCCTCGCCCGTGCCATGGTCGCCGAGCCCCTCGCCGATCTCGCGCGTGTAGCCCATAAGCGTCCAGCAAATGACGCTGGCGACACCAGCGTAGACGAGGTACGGGCGGCGGCGACCCCACTTGTTGGTGCTGCGGTCGCTGAAGACGCCGATGGCCGGCCCGGCGATGATGCCGGTGGCCGGACCGATGACCTGCGTCAGCTGCACGGCGAAGTTGGGCATCATGGAGCTCAGGTACGGGCCGAGCGCGGCCCACTGGGCTGACCAGGCCATCTGGATGGCGAGACGCGGGAAGGAGATGGCGAGCAGCTTCAGGATTGAGGCGCCGCGGAGTGGACGCTCGCCTTCCTGCAGCTCGAGGTCATCGGGCTTGGGCGAGTTGTAGGCGTCGTAGCCGGGCGTGCCGGCCTCGACACTTGGGTCCTTGGTGGCCATCGTGGGGTGGAGAGGCGGTTGCCGCTGCCTGCTGTGCTGGGAGAGGTGGTTGCTGCACTTGAAGGCGAATTGGAAAGTGAGGACGAGTGTGGGCGGGCTTGTCGGCGAGTCGGCGAGCACCGATGGTGTAAAAGGGCTGAGGCGGTCAAGGCGGCGTGGGTCGGGTCAACCGTCAGTGACGGGTATTCTGCCTTGTCTGCGCGACGGAGGCCGTGATGAATTGAGTCCTTTTCTGCTCTCTTGTTGCAAGGCAGATATAAAATGCACGCGTCGCGGGGGCTGGCTCGTTGAAACATGGCAACGCAGTTGATTTGAACGGCTTTTAAGACTAAACACAGCTACAGTAAGATAGACGAGCTGGGGAAATTGGGCCGTAACAAAGCCATACATACTGCCGGAGTCGCGCATTGTTAGTGAGGGTGCGGTGGCGACTGCTGAGCTGTGGAGGCGTGAACGCTTCCAATGCAGTCCTGCACATTCTACAGAGAAATGCTTGGCAAGATCGCGGACTTCTGAAGCAGAGCCGGGGAGTCTCTCAACAAGTGACTCAATCGTTTTCGCGGGGTATCGACACTGGCGCTCACAAAAACAGCGTTTTCCTATGCAAGATTATTTTTGATAGTTCATTCCACAAAATATGCAAATTTGGGAGGTTTTTGATGGGAGGTGACAGATCGCGTCTGGTCTCAGAAGCTGTCAAGAACTTCAGGATTTTAAATACTCGGCATCAGTACTGTAAGTACGATACGAGCAGCTAAATTTGCATACAGTGCCGTATTGTAATAATGAAAAAGAAACTAAACTTGAAGACTCTGATCGACGTATTTCTGGAGGTACCACTCACTAAGAAAATTGAAATTTTCACATTGGTCACTGTTGAAGTTCTGCGTGACATAAACGGATTGCAAAAACATCGTAAGTGTTGCTCCTACAGTATCAGCCAACCTACATCACGGCTGCTTCGCGCTATGCACACTGCACCGTGCTGTACATATAGTCAACAATACACACCGCTCCTGCGCACAATTAGGGTACATCGTTAGCTTGCGGTTCACATCGAGTCTCTAGCTATTGTACTGTAACTCTGTAGCGAACATTGGCCAGCTTCAACACGATCATATAGCACTGTACATCAGCCTGCACACGACCGAACAACCCACGCTACCTCACCGGTTCCTTACCCTACTGCATGAAAAACTTCTGGCGGACTTGTCCAGCCAACCGACACGGGTCCTCACCTTCCTAGCAAGCGGCGTACCTCAGGTATTCTAAACAATAGATACTTCTTGATCATCATCATAACAGTGCTATATTATAGCACTGTACAGTATAGTATAGTATAGTAGGAAAGATCACAAGGCGGACACTTTTGTCCATAAAGGATTGTGTGGACATTATGCATATTTTAATCATTTCATTCATAAAAGATGCACAGACCACAAAATGCCGATCAAGCCCAAAATGAACCGAGCAAACTCCATCCAGTCACGACTTTGACAGCACAAACACCATGCTAGAAACAAAGGACCGACTGCTAGCCTACAGTACTGTAGCAACATGCTGAGTTAGTGACGCCCATGCTCTGTTTATTTGATCACGTGGCTCCCAAAACATCGCGAAAGCAAAAGCGAGGGCTGACTACTGCTGTGAGGCTTGACGAACAGCCGAGCCAGGGACTGGGAATATAAGGGAGGGACGACTCTGAAAGGATTGAGAGCTTGCTCGCCAGTTGATGTCGACTTGGTCTCGAGATCGACCGTGGACCGCCCGAGCCGAAGATCTGGACAATTACATGGTGTACATCTTGATCTTGAGGAAGAAGATGCCGAAGATCACGCCGATGAAGCTCATGACACCGCCGATGAACACGGGCAGCTTGTACCCCATCGACGTCTCCACGAGCGCGGCGCCAATGATGAAGTTGAGCAGCTGGCCGAAGCACTGCGCCGAGTTGAGCGCGCCCACGTACATGCCGATCTCGGCCTTGTCGCCAAACACGTGGATCACCACGGGCACCAGCAGCGCGAAGACAGTCGTCTGCGACAGCGTCGTGAGCACGACGATGATCACGTCGATGGCCACGACCTTGCAGAAGGCCATGACCATGAGCAGCGACTGCGGCACGAGCGCGACGATGAGCATCCACTTGGCGCCGAACTTGCGCACAAGGAACGGCAGCATCCACGAGAAAGCGTAGCCCACGAGGTTAAAGATGAGGTCCGTGCGGCCGCCAGCGATGCGGACGCCGTCATTGTAGTCGTCCTGCGCCTCCGAGCACGGGTCGCACTGGTCGGCGTTGGTGGCGTTGCCCTCGTACACCTCGAGGCCGAAGAACTGTCCCTTGTTGCCGTTGTACGCCGTGTAGCCGTACTCGACGCAGAAGAAGACGACGCAGTACACGATGAGCGGACCAGGAAGAGTGCGGAGACCCGTGTAGATGGCGCCGAACGCGTTGGCGACCTGCTTCCAGGTTGACTCGCCCTGCGGGAGCGTGGAGGGGTCCAGCGGCGTCTCCTTCGCGACGACGCAGGAAACCGCGATGGTGATCACCATGCAGATCGAGAGCATCAGCAGGAACCAGCGCAGCGTCAGGTGGGCGGCGCCCCAGAACTCGATGTAGCCGGCGATCATGATGGAGCCGAGCGTGGACCAGCCCTGGCCGATGGACGCGCCGAGCGTCTGGCGCTCGCCGGCAAAGTCGGCGATCATGAGGAACACGGGCGTCTGCACCACGTTGACGGTGATGTCCATCCACGCGTAGAAGATGACCATGAAGAAGGCGGTCCACGTGCGTTCCGTCCCCGCCTCGCCCGTGCCGTGGTCCCCGAGCCCCTCGCCGATCTCGCGCGTGAAGCCCATGAGGGTGTAGCAGATGACGCTGGCGACACCAGCGTAGACGAGGAACGGGCGGCGGCGACCCCACTTGTTGGTGCTGCGGTCGCTGAAGACGCCGATGGCCGGACCGAAGATGATGCCGGTAGCCGGACCGATGACCTGCGTCAGCTGCACGGCGAACTTGGGCATCATGGAGCTCAGGTACGGGCCGAGCGCGGCCCACTGAGCCGACCAGGCCATCTGGATGGCGAGACGCGGGAAGGAGATGGCGAGTAGCGCGAGGACGGAGGCGCCGCGGAGTGGACGCTCGCCTTCCTGCAGCTCGAGGTCGTCAGGTTTGGGCGAGTTGTAGGCGTCGTAGCCGGGCGTGCCCGCCTCGACATCCTTGGTGTCCTTGGCCATCTTCAGAGTGAGACAGCTGCTGCTGGTGGTTGCCGTTGGAGGATGACTGGTCCGGTTGGAGGGGAATTGGAAAGTGAGAGTTGCTGAGGT
>JAADXZ010000268.1:0-29170 GCA_023338055.1 Phytopythium mirpurense | reverse complement strand
CGTACTACAAATACATTACCGTTGTTATACGAAATATATCAGCTTCATACTCAATATCATACATTTCTAGAGAAGGACTGATGAAGAGCTGTCTAAATTCAGTATCCTCTCTCAGGAGTAACTCAAATCAGTGCCTTGGTACACGTCTATAAGTTGAAATTGTGCATTTTCGACGGTTGAGGTGGACATAGAAAACGCTCCAAGTCTGAATTGTCAAAATCTAATATTTTCGACAGCGCGCGATCCAATCCACGCCACTCGCATCGAGAGACAAAGCATTCGTCGACACCTCTCGTGCTCCCCTCCCCTCGCCTCCTGTCCTCCCTCCCCACGATGCTCTTCTCTGCGCTGGCGACCCGCACGGCGGCCGTGGCGCGCGCGCAGTCGTCGCAGGCGCAGCGTCTGGCGCTGTTCAGCGCGCAGGCGCTCAAGAAGAACCCGAGCGTGTTCTTCGACGTGTCGGTGGGCGGCAAGCCGGCGGGCCGCATGGTGTTCGAGCTGCGCGCCGACGTGGTGCCCAAGACGGCCGAGAATTTCCGCCAGCTGTGCACGGGCGAGGCGGGCGTGGGCCAGTCGGGCAAGCCGCTGCACTACAAGGGCTCGTCCTTCCACCGCATCATCCCCAACTTCATGTGCCAGGGCGGCGACTTCACGCGCGGCAACGGCACGGGCGGCGAGAGCATCTACGGCGCCAAGTTCCCCGACGAGAACTTCCAGCTGCAGCACGAGGGCGCCGGCGTGCTCTCCATGGCCAACGCCGGGCCCAACACGAATGGCTCCCAGTTCTTCCTCACGACCGTCGACTGCCCCTGGCTCGACGGCGCCCACGTCGTCTTTGGCGAGGTCCGTCACGCTCCATGCATCATTGGATATGCATGCCAACGCACACGTACTGACGTGGGTTGTATTGCATTTCACTATGTGGCGATGGACGACAGATCACCGAGGGCCTCGACGTGCTCAAGACGCTGGAGGCGCAGGGCAGCCCGTCGGGCGCCACCCGGTATGTTATGGTGTTATAGTTACCATGTAACCATGCACCCCATGTGAGGACGGGAGCGTTCGGGCGAGGAAGCTGACATGATTGCTGCTGTTGGTGCCTGTCTGTCAATGCCAGCGCGCCGGTCGTCATCGAGGACTGCGGCGAGCTCACCGAGTAGATGCGATCCAAGTGTCTGTGGAGACAGCGACCGCGCCTCGTATGCGTAGGGAGGGTGGGCACTCAGGCTGCGTTCGCTATCGCGAGCTCCCCAATGACAACTCGCTCCGTCTCTCCGCCGTCTTGTGCTGCGTGTGCGGTGCCTGCGACCGTCGAGGAGCACAGCACGAGCCTCCCACTCGCTGGTGCGACCGCTTTGGATGACAGTAGCCGCAGCGTGAGCCTGCGCGCGACCTGCGTGTCAATAGGGACCAGCGCGAGCCGCGTCAGGTCCGCCAGCGCCATCTGCCCTTGTGCGTCGACGAGCAGGACGAGCGTCGAGTCGGTCGACGCAGTGGAACCCACGCGGCCGCTCTGGATCGCACTGCTTGGCAACATGACCATGCGAGCAGGAGCCGCGATGGAGCCGCCTTGGGCGAGCAGGGACGCGTCGAGGACGAATCGATGGAGCACCACGCGCTCCCGGCAATCGCGTATCTCTAGACGCCACTCGCCAGCTGCGGGCTCCAACTCGGTCTCTTCTTGGTCGCCGACTTGCTCTTGGCTGCTCGGACCCATTGACGTCGAGTAGAGCACTTGTGTAGACGGACGTTGAGGGTCGGCGGGCGGGAGGAAGAGCGCTACTGGCGGCTGCTGGGAAGCGGACTCGACTCGCCACTCGTCGCTCGGCAGCACCGTGTCTTCCGCCAGCATCCGCATGCTCGGGTCCGCATACGCTTTGACCGCGCAGGACGAGTGTCCGTCCGCGTACTCGGTTTGCAGCACCACCAAGAAGGCGGGTGCATCACGGGAACCCTCGCTGCCTGGCGGTTCGTGGCGCGTGTTGATGGACTCGATCGTGACGCGAACAGCACTCCGCGACGTCCGTGACTGCTGCCGCCTAGGCTTTGGCGCTGCCAGCACGATCTCCTGGTACACCACCTCACTCACGGCCGCCTTGGAAGCATGTGGCGCCTTGGAAGCGCGACTGTCGGTACCAGGCGAGCTGTCGAGCTGGGCGACTGCGCTGGAGCAGTCGATCCAGAAGAGTCGCTGGTCCGAGGTCACTGCCAGTACCGTGGAAGACCGCCCGACGAACTCGAGCTGCGTCAACGTCGCTGGCGCCTTCGGACCGCCACCGCTCGGCCTCTTCAATGGACTGGAGCTGCGCAGTTTCTCGCGGTGGCGCAGCGTACGGAGAGCGCGCGCTTGCTCGGCGCGATCCGCTGGAGACAAGCCGCTGCTGGGCCGGTCAAGCGCGAGCTGGAAGTGTGCGACGAGCCGACCCGTGCAGACGTCGACAAGGCGCAGCGCGTTGTCGGCGTAGCCAGCCACGGCTAGAGGCAAAGACGGGTGGGCTGCGAAGCACGTGCACGCGAATGTGGACGCGGCAGACAGCACGTCGAAGCGGGCGACCTCGCGCGCCACGCCGGGCAGCCAGGCACGGAGCGACCCGCCGTCCGTGGACCTCGACAGCAGCAGCGAGTCGTGCACGGCCCACCCGATATCCGCCACACACAGCGCACTGCATGCGTCACCGTCTCCTGGCTGGCTGGGAGGCCGCGTTGCTGGCTTCCACGGGCGCTCGACGCGTCGGAGAACCCTTGCCGCACCAGCAGGTGTCTGCGCGTCCAAGTCGATGATGGACACGGTCGCGTCGGCAGTGGCGGCCACACCCACGCCGCGAGTCGGGTCGATCGAGAGACTGCGCAGCGCGCCGCCCGTCAGACTGATCGCGAGCGTTAGCGACACTCCGCTCCGTCCAACACGCTGCCAGTCGATCTGCGCGCGAGCAGAGAGCTTGGTCGACTTCATCGGCAGCGCGTGGACGCACAAAAAGGACTCGCGGAAGCTGCCGGTGAGGATCAGCGACTGCTTGCTCTTGCTGCCGCTCCACGCCATCACGTCCACGCTCGACAGCCTGCTGCTGCTGCAGCTGCCATTGCCACTGCCGTGATGAGGGCGTGTACTGGCAGGGAGCAACTGCGTCGTGGCCATGAACGCGCGCTCGTCTAGGTCGAAGAAGCAGCAGTAGCCGTCCTTGTCGATGCCAACAAGGAAGCGCTCGTACCGAGGATCATCTCGAGGGGCATCCGGAGAGAGCGCCACGTGCCGCACGTCGAGCGGGAAGCGCTCGACCACCGCGTCCACGCGAGCGTTGCCGCCGTTGTTCTGCATGTGAAGCATCTCAAGGCGAGCGCCACTGACGCCTACGCGACTGGAACACGCCGCGTCGCTCGGTGAGAAGAGCAGGAAGGCGTCGTGGGAAGCCAGCGGCAGTATCGTATCCACCGGGCTCGGCAGCTCGCTCATCTCGCTGGACCAGAGCACTGTACACGCCGACAGACCTGCGAGACTGACCAAGTAGTGGGGAGCGCCGTTGACGGTGGAGGAGAAGCAGATCGTGTCCTCTTCCCTCCCACGGCCGCTTGAGAACGCGAGCGCGTGGACACAGTGCGTGTCCGGGGTCAGGCGGATGCTGCAGCTTCGTTCGTGGGTGCAGCCGCACGAGTCTCCGTTGGAGAGTTGGGCGTCGGAGAGATGGTGGAGGCAGTGGATGGTGATGTGGCGGTAGCGTGACGACACGGTAGCTGCTTGCCCGCCGCTTGGAGAGAGTCGCAGTAGCGCGATCTCCTGCACGTCGTCATCTGGACGCAAGGCTGACCGCTCCGAGCTGGATGATGGACCGACCGCTTCACAAACATCCATTGCCGCGGTTCCCAGGTCCTCCACCCACACAGTAGGCCCGATGGCGTAAAGAAGCTTCCCGAGGGCGACCGACCAGGCCACGCGGGACGGGTTGTACCCTGCAATCATGTTGGAGAGCTTGAGAACCACGCGTGGGCCCGCTGACACCTCCAGCACTGACGTGCAGACGGCCGGCGCTTGCGCCTCCTCCTCCTTCTCGTCGACGGTCCGAGCCACACTGGCCTCGCTCGGCGTCGACACAAACACGAGCGACTCCTTCGCGAGCGCCAAGTGAAGATGCGGCTTGAGGGACGGGACGGGGACGTCCAGCGACGGAGACATGGGCTCTTCCGCCGCCACAGCACCCGATGCCTTGATGTCCTTGACGACCGTTGCGTCTCCTGAAGCGTGGTTCCCGCCATCGATCTCGTCTTGCTGGTTCGACGCGTCCACCACGCACGCCTTGTTCTCCTTCTCTTCGTCGCCACAGTCGTTCAACACTGCTGGAGCCTTCGCCAGTACTTGAGAAGGAGACGTGGAGCAGTCGCCGAGGAAGCGCCAGACGAACGCCGTACTCGACTCGCTCGTCGCGAGTAGCCGCTTGCCGCCAGCGGTGAAGGCGAGGCGCGTCACCGCTCCAGTCTGGCCCAAGAAGCACTGGCACAAGCGCTCGACTTTGCCGTTCGTATCCATCTGCCAGACCCGAAGCGACCCGTCGGCGCCGCCCGTCCCCATGTACTTGAGGTTCACCGAGGTCGCGATCGCCGTGACGCCGCCGTCTTGTCCGAGAAGCGGCATGGTGCGCACAAACTGGCGCGAACTCATGGAGTAGATGTGCAAGCGGTCCGTCTTGGACAGCAGCAGCAGCTGGTTGGTGCAGAACACCGCCAGCTTCAGCTCCGTCGCGGAGATGGCGGAGCTGGAGGGCTTGGGCGGAGCGACCGTGCAGTGGAGCCGAAGAGAGTCGCACTGCAGCAGCATAACCCCGCGCGTGTCGGCCGTGATCACTGAGAGATACTTGTCGTCGTGAGAGACCGAAAGCCGGCCGTCGAGCGTGTCGAACTCCACGAGCAGCATCTTGACGGGGATAAACTCGCGCTCTGGCGTGACGCTGAACATGCAGAGCTGCTTGCCAGCGCCGGACGAGTACAGCACCTTGCCGTCCGATGCAAACTTGAGGTGCAGGATCGCGCTCTTGTGCTGTTGGATCTCGGCCACGACCACGCTCGCATTCTCCACACTTGACGCTTCCTCGTCGCCGCTTGCTAGCTGTCGCACGTCGAAGATACGGCAGCAGCCCGAGGTAAAGCCCACGGCCACGACCCCTTGGTTCACTGGCGCAGGCTCGACGCATGCGATGTGGTCGTGCTGCACGTCGAACTCGTACAGCTGGTCCCCTGACCGCGCATCCCAGATACGAAGCGTGCCATCGCTGGACCCCGTCATGAACTCGTCCTTCCGCCTGCCAATCGCCTGGTCAATGGACGACGCGCACCATGGCAGCAGCTCGGACGTAAGTACGGGCTGCGCGTGGGACCTCAGCACCGTCTTGTAGACCTGATTGGAGATGTCGAGCACGCCGACCGCGCTGTTGCGACTGCCCACGAGCACCTTCATGCCGTCGCTCGACACGTCGGCCGCCGTCACGGCGGCCTCGTGGTGCGCCTCCAAGAAAAAGTCGGTGAAGTCCAGCGGCCAGACGCGCAAGACGCGGTCGTCCGACCCCGTGACGCAGAACCCTTCGTTGACCACGAGGCAGTTGATGCTCGCGTCGTGCAGCTGGTACACGCACACCACTTCTCGCGAGTCGTAGTCGATGACGAGCAGCGTTCCGGCGCTCGATGCTGCGTACACGGGTCTCAGCCGCCGCATATCCGACGGGAACGCCTCGCAGAGCGGGTCGAACCCGAGCGCGTTGAACACGGTGCCCCGAGAGTACTCCTTCAAAATGACTGGGTGGCCCACGATGTGTCCGCTGCGCGCGACGCGCCAGTATCGAATGTTCTCGCGCCCGCAGGACACCAGGCACGGGAACTCGTGCTCGTAGGGTGAGAACGCGATACTTTCTACCGGGAAGTCGGATGTCTGGCGCGCGATCAAGGTCACTGCCGCTCGCCTCGCCTTCCCCGCGGCCTTGCGCGCGGTCGAGGCCGTGTGGCGCAGCTCGGAGCAATCCCACACCAGGATCTGCGTTCGCCCATTGTCATCGAAGCCCACGCCACAGAGCAGCAGTCCTTGACGCTGCGTGGTCTCGGACGAGAAGCACACCGATGTCACCTCGCGAGCGTGCGCCTTGACGATGGCTAGACACTCACGGAGCGCGATGTCCCACACGCGGATGCTGCATGGACTCGCGTCCTCCTTGACGCCCGCCGACGCCAGCAACAAGCCGTCCGCAGTGAGCGCCATGGAGGAGATCGACCCCAAGTGCCCAAGCAGAAACTCTTGGTCGCCGACCGACTCGTCGTCGACGCTGGTCCACTCAAACTTGTTGGACGCCATCTCGCCATCGCTGATGTCTGCGAGATGGCTGGTAGCTGCGCGGTCGTCCACGTACCGAATGATGATGGTCGAGTACGACGCGTAGAGGAACGCGGACCCATCAGGGAGCCACAGCAGGGTCTCGGTCGCGCCGCTGGAGAAGCCAATGACGCGCTCAAGCTCGAGGATGGGGTCTGGCCACTCTTTTTGCGTCACGGACGACACGACGCGCGGGTTCCGGGGCAAGGGCTTCGACACCGGCGATGTGGTGGCGTGGCTGGGCGAGTCGAGGCTCGAATCCACTGCCGGCACCCGATGATGCGACGCGAGAACCCCTGCTTGACGGAGGATTTGGTCGGCCTGGCATACAACGAGTAAGTCCCGCATTGAGCGCCTGCTATGGCAATGCAATTGATCACGTAAGGACGTACCTTTGATAGAACGTCGTGCCGATCACGCTGCATGTCACTGGTTTGTGCGGTTGACCTGACGCTTCCATGACGCGCAACTCGTGTTTGGACTCGTCCGCGTCTTGGGCTCGAGTAGGCTGGCGATATGGATACGACCGCGTCTTTTAGAGCAGAGGGAGGGCGCACCGTGTTCTCCTTTGCAGAGGAGAGACGACGTGCAGGACGTGGGGTCTCGTGGTCGGGCGGTAGATGCTCCCACGAGTAATCGTCGATCAGGAGCTGCAGAGCGGGCGGGATGGTCTCCGGCGTGTAGCGTGTGGACGACACAATGACATTGCGGACGATCGTGTTGGCGCACAACGTCACCGCCTATCTCCAAAGGACCATCCAGTTAAACGGTCAGACTGTGGCGCACAACCCGTCAGCAGTCCACGCTCTTCCGACAATAGTACCACAAGGTTGCGGTACTCCTCTCGCGAGTACTGGTTGAACGCGTGGCACTTGAGAAGCATCGCCATGTCCAGGACGAGCACCATCCACTGCGCAGTTGGCCTTCCGAACAAGTGCGCCAGTGTGAAGTACGGGTGAGTATGATGAATCCTTCAGTAAAGACGAGGGCTCCATACCTCAGTGGCACGCGGAGGACCGCGCCCGTGCTTCGCATCGCCGTGAACATGGTGCTTAGCGTCACGCGCAACACCGTCTTCTTGTTGGTGGCGTAGTCCACGTGGATGGTGCATGGCTGACTGGGTAACTGGCGAAGCTATAACGCAGACCAGGAATGCGACGAACGCGAATGCCATCAGTAGCAGCGTAACTAGATGCACGCACAGGGGGAACGACGCACGCGAGTACTCTCATACCTGAAGACAGACGTATCGGCCAGTCAAGCCCAAGCCTTGAGTCCCTTTCGGGGCGTCTCTGGAGCGGCAACTCGCTCATGTTACGATACCGACCAGCCAAGTGCACGGTCGAATGCACTACCGCACCTGGGCACTCGGAGGAAGTTCGTGGCGGCCACGCTGCCGCGGATCCGGAACACGTTCTTGTGCAAGATCGGGTCTTGCACTTGCTCGACATCCCCGCGCTGGAAGTAGCCAACGGCGCGGTGCGTCACTCCGAACTTGATCACCTCCACGAACGGGTCCTGCCAGACTAGGCAGTTCACAAGTTCAGCAAAGAGATCGGTCAGCAACTGCGTGGCGTGCCGAGAACGACACGTGCGACTGCGTACCCGACATGCCGTCCACGTCGCTCGATCACCTGGAAGCGTGAGGCTGGCTTGCTGTTGAGGATAGTGAGCGTTGTCCGCGCTGCCTCGACCCGTGGGTGGGCGAAAGATCGCCGCGAGTGACCTTTCGACTGCGCACATAGCAGCTATTGACCGCTGTGGAGGGCAGGGAACGCGCCCGCGGGCCACGCTCCATATATTCGCTACAGAGCACGAGGGCACTGACACACAACCAACCTGAGGCACAAACGACCTGCTCCTCTCCGTCTTCACGGCTTCGTCGACGACGAAGAGAGGCCGCTCAGGTACTCTTCCAGCTCGTCAAAGTCGTCGGCACCAAAGTTCATCACGTCGTCCGCTGCGCCGTCCTCGGCCTTGGGAGAGAGGCCGTCGAGGCCCTCGAGCTCTTTGTCGAGCAGCTCCAGCTGAGGATCGACCTTGCCATCCGGCAGGCCAGCGAGCTCGCTAGAGTACGCGGCTAGGCCCAGCTCCTTCTCCAGCTTCTTCATGTCGTCAAACTCCTTGGCGAGTCCTGCCATCGCGTCGTCACCCACTTTCGACTCCTCGGCCGCAGCGTTCTCCTTGGCCAAAGCGGCCGCAGCGCCTTCCAACGACCCCGCAGTGAGCGACTCGAGCTCGTTCATGAGCTCCTTGTCCTTCTCTTCGTCCCAGCTGCCGCGGCGGTTCACAACCTTGGCGCTGCTCTTCTTGTTGTCGTCCTCCGCACCAGAGATGCTGAACGAGTTGTGCTTCTGTTCCTTGCGCTTCTCCTGCTCCGCCTTGAGCGCAGCTTCGGCTTCGGCAGCAGCGACCTCGGCAGCCGCGGCAGCTGCTGCGGCGGCGGCCGCAGCAGCTTCTTGCTTTTTCTTGAGTTGTTCTTCGCGCAGCTTCTGCAACCGCACCTTTCGGGCTTCAATGTCCGCCCAGAACGCCTCGTCACGGTGCAGCATGTCCTCGTACGCCTGCTTGTCCTCTTGGGTTAGCGCCACACCTTCGCTCTTCGGAACACCTTCTAATATAATGTCGTGAAGAAAAGGGCATCGAGTACGCGTGCTGTTGGTCAGAACACACGCCACGACATCTCTCTTCCCCACACACGCCTCTATAGTCACGCACCTTCTCCGTTTTCGGTGGCGCCTTCCGTCTCGACGTCCGCGAAAATCAAGTCCACGAAGAAGTCCTGGTCGAAGCGCGAGTCGCTGCAAGCGCCATCGAGCTGCGCCTTGGTGAGCCTGGCGACGTCATCACAGTACGTTTACTTAGTACCATGCAGCGGCGCCCATTGCTCTGGATGCCGGAGCATCGCTTGCTTACCGTAGAATGCCTTGGGGGATGTACCCTGTGTGGAACGCCCCGCGGAACATTGAGACGCGCTCGCCAGCGTCCGTGAGGTGGCGACAGCGCACCAAAATGTCGCCTTGCAGCATGCAGTTGACGTTGAAGGACACCGACCCGTCACTCTTGCTGGCCCACTGCACGCCGTTGCCGTTCTCCATGTCGCGCCACGTCGTGGTGAAGACGAGCTTCCCTCCCTTGAAAATCTGGAGGTACGGGCAGCATCCTTCCTCCGTCTTCTCCTGGGTCTCCTCATCGGCATCATCTGAAGGAGTGGCGTTGGCATCAACTGCAGTAGCGTCCGCGCCCTCGGCAGCGTCGCTCGGAGCTTGGCTGGCAGCCTCTAGGACTTGTCGCGTGCCAAACACCGGGATGGTGTTGATGATGACACGCCGGAGCAAAAGCGGCGACGAGTGCGGCTTCACTCCGTCCATCACGTTGTTGAAGTACTGGATATATCTGTTTCGGCATAACAAGCAGCAACACGACGCCGTCCAGTTAGCTATCCGATCGACTAATGCCATGAGGAAGCGGTAAAACGTCGCGCGTGTCCGTCCACACCTTCTCTGAGACGGGATCGTGAGCTTCTCGACAGAGGTGCCACGCTTCTCGGCAACATATTCCAAGCTCTCCATAGCATTCGGGAACTGGCCGACCCAGGCAAGATAGCAGGCAATCACGGTGCCTGTGCGGCCCTTTCCAGTCAGGCAATGGATTGCTGCCAGGTTGTTCTCGTCCGCCAGCAGCCAGTTCTCGATCGAGGAGCAGATCTTGAACATGAGGCCTACAGCAGCAGGTAGTTCGTTAGTAGTCGAAAGGAAAACGCGAGCATTTCACACTATCGTGGCCATTTTCGACGGGCTTCCATCATACCAAGCGGCGGCGCAGGATGACCCGGGAAGTTAAACTCGAGCACCTGAACAGTATGAACCCGTATGACAACGGTTAGTCTCCTGAGTAAAGCAACGGCGGAACGACATGGAGATCAATGCACTTGCCTGGTTGTCAAAGAACGCGTAATCGTACGTTTCCTCTGGTGAACATCGCCACAGGTCACGGCAGTCCGTTAGTATGAACTTTCACGTGTTCCATCTCGACGCATAGCCGTACCGCTGAGGTTCCAGACCAAAAAGTGGCCGGCGTGCTTCGAGTTCAGGTACATGGCGACCAAGTCGATGGGGTTGTCGCGCAGCAGCGTGCGGTTGGTGCCGAGGTTCATGCTCGGGAAGCCCATGGCCACGACGCTGTCAGTGACGTACGAAAAGTTGAGCAGCTCAATGTTCACCTCGCCCGTCGAGCGGTCCAGCGCGTAGCTGAGCCGGCGCTGCAGCGCGTCCATGTCGGCGGCGTCGAGCGCCTTGTTCTTCCAGACCGTGGCCTTGGCCGCGCCCTCGCGCGCCGCGACGGACGCCGCGCTCTGCGCCTTCTTCATAAACCCCATCACGCTGGTGGCCGCCACCGCCGCGGCCGCCGAGACCGACTCTGAGTTGATCTTGTCCGAGATCGCCGCCTTGAACGAGCCCGTGCGGTGCTCCTCCGCCTTGACAGGCGTGTCCTCGGGCGGCGGGAACAGCGACGGCGGCGCGGAGACTGCGCTCTTGGCGCTGTCGCTGGCAGCCGCGGTCTCTGCCTTGCCGTCCTCGCCGCCCGCTGACGGCGCGGCGGGTTCTGGAGCGGCTCCGGCTGGAGACGCCGCGCCGGCGAGCGCCTCGAGCCGCGACGCGGCTGCCGGGAAGCGCTCCGACAGCTTCTTGAACATCTTGGAGGCGCCCGCGAGAGATGCAGACCCGGCAGAGCAGCAGGTGAGGCGTGGGAGTGCGGCAAAGGGCGGCGTACCGGCGCCTTGGACGTGTGTGTGCGTGTGTGTGCTTGCACCTGGAAGAAAGTGGCTTGGCTCGGTGGGAAAAGAGGGGGCGGCGATCGATTCTGAAGAGCTCTTCTTGTTCCTGATGCGGATGTATAGATCTTGCGCGCACTGTACTCTGTCAAATTCGTTTTAGTGACGCTTGCATCTCAGGTTTCGTCTTGAAAAAACTTTATGGTCATTCGAACGGGGGAGCTGAATCGGTTTGGACACCCCTGTCCAAGTGGCTTCGCAGCCGTTCATGGCCGCCATTCGACGATCTAGCGACCTAGAGAGAGAGAGAGAGAGAGAGAGACCACTCCATCCATCGATTCCCCCGTGACTGGCTGTCAACGATGAGTAGCTTCTTGTGGCGCGTCGACCGGGACGCAGAGCGCGGGCGGATGCTGCGCGTGACGCGCGCGGTGCGGGCGGGCGAGTGCGTGCTGCGCGAGCGTCCGTACGGACTCGTGGTGCTGCTCGTGCACCGGGCCGAGCTGTGCGCCGTGTGTCTGCGCGCGGCGGACCCGGACATTTGCTGCGACGACTGCTCGCGCGTCTTCTTCTGCAGCGACGAGTGCCGCGAGCAGCTGCAGGCGGTGCACGAGAACGAGTGCATGGCGCTCGAGGAGGCCGAGCTCGTGGCCAAGAAGACATCCGTCGAGGTGGATCTCGTGCGCCTGCTGATCCGCATCCTGGCCGCGCGGCCGCTCGACTCGCGCGCCCACGACATCTCGACCAACGACGCAGGCTCGGTGGTCGCCACGTTCGCCAAGGTGCGCGAAATGACCCACGCGCTGGACCAGCAGCCCAAGGCGTGGCAGGCGCACGTGCGCGACGCCGCGGCCAGGATCATGGAGCACCTCCCGAGCGAGTGCCGCCTGCCGGTCGACGACATGCTCGTGCTGGCGGCGCAGATCAACGAGAACTCGTACGCGCTCGGCGCGCTGAACGACCGCCACCTCGTCGCGTCTGTCGGGCTCTTTGCGACCACGGGGCTCGTGAACCACAGCTGCGCCCCCAACTGCGGGTGGTCGAACGCTGGCGACGGCTCGGTCGCGTTGCACGCGCTGCGCGACTTGGAGGAGGGCGAGGAGCTCACGCTGAGCTACATTGACATTGACAGGGAGCGCTCCGAGCGCCGGCGGGAGCTCCGAGAGACCAAGCACTTCGACTGCTACTGCGACCGCTGCCGCGAGCCAATGGCCGAGTCGGTTGACCGGCTCCTGGAAGGACTCGTGTGCCCTCGCTGCCCTGGCCAAGAGGAAGCGCTGCTTGTGGCAGCCGGCGACAAGGTCGCGTGCGACAGGTGCCAGCTCGATTTGCCGCTTGCGCTCGTCCATTCTGCCGTCGGGGAGGCCCGCGCCGCCGCCCAGAAAGCCAAGCAGCTCTTGTCCAAGTTCCAGTATCACCAAGTGGTCGCCACGCTCGCGGATAAACACCACGGCGTCACCGTGCGCGGGTCCAAGATCTCCTTCCTAGACACCCACGCCGTGGCGATCGCTGCTCGCCGGGTCCTCGCCGACGCGCTCTTCAAGCTTGGCGACCTCGCGCAGGCGCTGGCGCTGCGAGAACAAGTGCTGTCCTCGCTCCAGCGCGTCAGCGGCGCCTCCCACCTGCCGCTGGCCATCGCGCACCTCGACTACGCCGACTCGATCCGGCGGATGACGGTCAAGGCCGTCGCCCCGTTGCCGTCGCACCTCGACCACGACCGCCTCGTGCAGGCCATGCGGGAATCGTACCGGGCGTTCAAAGATATCTGCGACGTGTGTCTGCCTCAGGTGCACCCGCTGCGCCAGTTGGCAGCCACCGCCGTCCAATTGTGAGCCCAGCACGAGGCGGGCGGGCAAGCGAAATATTTCGCGGGCGAGCAGTGCCGGTCCAGGTTGGCTTGGGTCCATGCAATCCACGGCGCCAATCGGTGTTTCCTCGACGCCACAGCGCATGCACAGGCTTCAGAACTCATCGCGGCGTCCATTGTCGAGCCCCGGGCGAAATTTCGGGCATGGATGGCCCCAAGCAGACGTGGCAGTACGCTGAATTTTGGTCCGACGCCAATGGCCCGCCAATATTTAGCGACGCAGTGTCAAAAGGGCAGCAGGCAGCTTCTGAACTGTGGCAGTTGTGCGCTCGGAATGCGAAAAAATCGCTCGGCAGTCAGCGTGCGATACCCACGCGATTTGCGCAACCATCAATCATCCAGAATACCTTTCAACACAAATAGGTTGAACAAAGTAATTCGCACGCACCGCTTCAACCTGCTCGGATCATACCTGTAGTAATCGATTTCCTGCATTCCACTATGCGAGATGCTTAGTTCACGCAACCTTCGTACAACTTTCACCGCCTGCGAGCCGTCTATTCCGGCTGCCGGCGGCTCATTTCACCCGATCTCGCCGCTCGCTCCCGGAGCCTCCCGACTCCTCTCGCGCGTCCGCTTGCCCGCCCCCTCTCGGCCGCCGCTCGCTGCTGGCGCCGCGCCGCATTCTCCGTCTTCCCTCGGACCCGACCGATCGCCTCGAGCAGAGCCGCCGGCGTCTACTGTAGTAGCCGTGATGGTGGTGCACCGACGGCCGAATGAGGTGCAGGCCGAGGTGCCGGCGGCCGTGTACGCGCTGGACCTGACGCGCGTGAGCGAGCTGCTGCGCATCCCCGAGAGCGAGCTGCTCTGGGGATTCTCGACGGACCCGACCGCCGCCGAGATGCAGGGCGTGATCGTGGACGCGGGCGAGGACGTGCCGTTCGAGACGGTCGGGCTCGTGGACGGCGGCGGCGGCGGAGAGGACGGGCTCGAGCACGTGCGCATCGACGTAACGCCCTCGCACGCGCGCGCGGCGGCCCAGCGCGTCCTGGGCGGGCCCGCGCCCGCGAGCAGCCTGCCGCCGCTGGCGCCCGGCGCGCGCGCGCTCGCCGGCAGCCGCACGCCGACCCTGGGCGGCGCGCTGACGCCCAGCCGGCGCCCGAGCGTGCGGCAGGTGCTGCTCACGGCCGCGGTGCGGCCCGGCAGCCTGGACGGCGACGACCTGCCCAAGTGCCTGATCCAGCTGGGCTCGCAGACCATTATCGGGCACATTCTGACGCAGCTGTACGCCGCGGGCATCGAGCGCGTCGTCATCTCGGTGGCCGCGGGCGGCGGCAAGATCCGCGCCGCCGTGCAGCAGACGCCCTTCTACGCCAAGATGCAGATCGAGTTCTTGGACCTCGGCCGCGAGTACGCCGGCGGGCACGCGCGGTCCATCCTCGCGGCGCGCAAGCTCTTCCCCAAGGGCCCCTTCCTCATCCACACGGCCGACCACATCTTCGACAAGTCGATCGTGACCAAGATGGCCAAGATGGCGCTCGACGAGGCCGTCGCCTGCGTGCTCGTCGAGACGGACATCGCCGGGCTCTCGGGCCTCCCGCCCACCACGGTGCGCGTGCGCATGGGCAAGGAGACGGTGACCAAGATCGCGCGCGGGCTCGAGCAGTTCGACGGCATTGACGCCGGGCTCTTCCTCAGCTCGGTCGCCATCTTTGACGCACTCGAGGACCTCGCGGCCAAGAAGGAGTACTTTTCGCTCGCCGAGGCGCTCGACTACTTCACCAAGTTCAACAAGCTCACGTACCTGCCGACCGCGGGCGAGACGTGGTTCAGCATCGAGACGGAGGAGCAGCTCGCGTACACCAAGGACACGGACGGCACGTCCGTGCTCTCGCCCTGGACCGTCTTCCTCGCGTCCACGCCGCACCACGCGCTCGCGGACGCCGGCGCGACCAAGAACGTCGTCATCGGCGTGTCGGCGGCGGACGAGTCCTCGCTACGCGTCGCGGGCAAGACGGACGCGTCCAAGCTCTTCAACGGCTTCGTCGTCGGCGTCAACAACGCCGACTACGTGGACGACGAAGTCGAGGTGGTCGGCGACGGCACGGAGCTCGACGCCGAGTCGCGGCCGCTGCTTTCCAGCAGCACCCGGCGCTCCACGTTCCTCGGGTCGGCGCGCTCGCGCTTCTCGCACACGAGCTCGTTCATCGAGAAGGGCACGAGTGGTGCCGACGAGCCGTTCGTGCTCTCCTTCCCCGTGGACGACGAGACGTCCAAGGCGGTCGAGGAGCTCAAGTCGACGCGCCACGCCTACTTGATCGAGATGAGTCCGGACCCCGCGGGGTTCGCGGACCCGTCCGCAGGCTCCGAGTACATGCTGGCCATCCCCGGGCAGCTCTCGCGCCAGAGCTCCTTCATGACGACGCCCCGCGGCGCCATGACACCCACGCCGGTGCACCACCGGAAGAAGGCGATCCTGCCGTCGGACATTACGCAGATCTCGCTCGAGACCCGCGGGTACGACGACAACCTGGAGGTCAAGGTCGTCGTGCAGCGCACGGCGCCGCTGATTGGCTACCTGCTGCTGCTGTCGTCGCTGTTCACCGTCTCGTCGGTGGGCGTGGCGCTCGACATGATTGACGGCGCGGCGCCGCTGCTCAAGGCCTTTTGGCGCCAGACGGCGACGTGCTCGGCCACGGTGCCGCTCATGCTCTTCTCCATGTGGCGCAACGGGCCGCCCACGTTCTCGCGCAAGCTCGTGCTGACGATGCTCTCGGCCGGCGTCTCGTACGGCTTCTACCTCGGCTCGTACGTCGTGTCGCTCTCGCACACGTCGGTGGGCCACGCGACGCTGTTCAACAACGCGCACTCGCTGCTGCTCGTGTTCGTCAAGCTCGTGCAGGGCGTCCCCGTCGTGCCGTTCGAAGGCATCGGCGCCGCAGTCGGCGTCATGGGCGGCGGCTTGGCCGCCATGGACGCGTCCGACGCCGGCGCCAACATTGTGTCGCCCACGGCGTACGGTGACGTGATTGCGCTCGTCGGCGCGTCGGGCGGCGCGCTGTACTTCACGCTGGCCAAAAAGCTGCGCGCCGAGCTGGACCTCGTGGTGTTCATGTGTTTTTTGACGGCCACGTCGGCCACTTGCTTGCTGTCCTACCTGCTGCTCACGGGCGAGGAGATTTCGCTGTCGACGGACCCGCACCACGGCCTGTTTGGCTGGACGGAGCCCGTGTCGGATCGCCTCTTCGCCATCGGCTACCTCGTGTTGGTGTGCGACCTGATCGGCACCATGGGCTACATCAGCGTCATGAAGTACTTTGACCCGATCGTCGTGTCGGTCGTCTGCCTCGTCGAGCCAATCGTCGCCACTATACAGGGCATCGTCATGGGCGTCGACGCCATCCCGGGGTGGCTCACCTTCCTCGGCGCGACGCTCGTCATCGGCGGCACCTTCATGGTGCTGTCGACGCAGGCCAAGAAGACGGAGAGCATCGACGCCACGGAGGCCGTGCTCGCGGCCAACATGACGCCCAAGCCGCTCTACTCGACGCGCACTGCTCGCCGCCGCAGCATGCAGTACGGCTCTGCCCACTGAGCGAGCGAGGGCGTGGGGATGACGGCCGATCGATGAACGGACGGGACGAGAGGCGCGTCCAGGTGCCGGCCAAGTCGAATAGACAGACGAGAGGTGCTTGCTGATTGATTGAGACACATGCCGTCCATCTATCGCCTACTACATCAGTCGTACAGCGTCGGAGAAGGCGTGTGCAATGCATTGTAATGTTCAAAAAGGTACCCCTCGCACCTCTCACCGCTACCGTCCAAACGGATCAAGGCGCAGGCAGCAACCCCACACGCATGGCTTGCTCTCTTCGACAGACTCACACCACCTGCCTCTCCGCGTACGCGTTCGCCAGTGGCGCGAGCTCCACGACGACCTTCCCGGTCGCGTGGCCCGCCTCGAGGTACTCGAACGCCGTGTCGGCGCGCTCGAAGGGGAACACCTTGTCCACGACCGGCGCCAGCTTGCCGGCTTCGCAGAGCTGCCGGACCTCGTCCATGACGCGCCCGTCGGCCGCCGAGAACAAGTACTCGTACGCGATGCGCGCCTGCCGAGCCTTGCGGACGACCGGGCTGCTCAGGCAGTCGAGCACCAAGCCCACGAACAAGTTGACGCCGACGCCCTGGGTGCCACTGCCCGACGGGATCGACCGCCACGTCGGCGTCTCCGCGATCGAGACCACCGATCCGTTGCGTGTGATACAGTCGAAGCACCGCCTCGCCTGGTGGCACAACAACAATCCGGCGGCAACGTACGTAGCGTCAGCGGAATGTCCACTTGCCAGTCCTTCTACCCATGTATGAGATCGCTCATGCATTCACCTCGGCGGTGCAGTCCAGGGCAAAGTCGTACTCGGCCAGCTCGCGCTCAAAGGCCTCGCGGGTGTAGTCGACGACTTCGTCTGCGGTTGGGTTCGTCATCCGACGCCAGCCATCGCAACGCCAACAGTAAGTACGCTTCCGTCTGTGATACAGGCACCTGTCGGCACTCGGTCAGTGGCGGGTCGTACTCGCGCCGAGCGCCTTCATTTTGTCAATCTTCTTGGAGCTCGCGGTGGTCGCTACGATCCGAGCCTGCGCATCGAGTTTCAACAAGATTTGGGCAGAGTGAGCAGCGATAGTCATGATGGACCGAGGAGTCCGCTCGCGCAGTACCTTGAAGACCGTCTTGGCGATCTGGATCGCGACCGTCCCGACGCCGCCAGCGCTACAGACGCCACGATACCTCAGTTAAAGCCTCGCCAAGTGCATCACGGCGGCTGTGGATCACTCGCAGCGTACGTACCCGCCCGTGACGAGCACCTTCTTGTCCTCTGCCAAGTGGCCAGCCCGGAAAGCCTGGAGCGCTGTCAGCGATACCAGAGGGAGCGCCGCGGCTTCCACGTGGCTGTATCGGTAGCAGCACAACCAGCGTAAGCCTCACGCCCAAGCAATCGAGTGACGGAGACAGTCCTCGCCACCTGAGGTTGCTCGGCTTCTTGGCGAGGAAGCTCTCGCTGACGCTCACGAAGCTGGAGACGCCACGAGGGATCGAGCGCGTCAGACGTGCAGTTATAAGTTCCACGGACGGCTCCAATTCATTGCGAACGTACTCTGCCAGCGACCCGTTGTTGTCGTGCGGCAGCATGCCAAACACGTGGTCGCCCACGCGGAACTTGCTCGCGCCTTGGCCGCACGCGACCACGACGCCCGAGAGGTCATACCCAATGACATGGGGCCTGCCAATCCCATCCGTTCGTCAGCCGCTGCTAGCGCGCATCATGGCGCTGGACACGGCCATCCGACTCGACGCACCAGTTCTCGCCCAGTAGCATCTTGAGCACGCCTTGGCGCCGCTTGTAGTCGAGCTAGGCGTACGTCGCAGTCGATACAAACGTTAGGTCGTTTGCATGGGGCATACCTGGCATGAGGGAGTGTGTTTGCTGGATTGGCGATCGTACCGGGTTGAGCGAGACCGCGTGGACCTGCACGACGACGTCGTCCGGGGCGCGCAGCTCCGCGTTGGGCAGCTCGCCCATCTGCAAGACGCTTGGCCCGCCATATCTGCGCCGGGAGCATGTATGTGGCGAGGCGTCAGTCACGAGCTCTATCCCTCGCTCCGACCAGGAGCCGCACGTGTCGCAGACGCACTTGGAGTAGAACCACGCGCGCATGGTCGGTCGGCTGTGTGGAGTAGATGGATAGATAGATATAGAGAGACTGGAGGCGAAGGCAGCAGCGAAGACGATGGAAGGGCGTAGGCGCTGAACGGCAAGTCCAGGAGTGAGCGAGCGGAGGCACGGAGGCGCAGGCAGCGCCGCAATATCCGAATCCTTCCTTCAACTGCGTCCGTCCGCCGAGCTGTCTTTGCGGCGCTGGAGCTCCTCACATATCGGAATGATTGCTGATACCAGAATGATGGTTGCATACTGAAATGTACGTCTAGAGAGCACCTCTTTCATACCGGTAGGTACGTGATGCTCGCCAAGTGATTAAACAAGCGCGCGCCGCGACAGTCAACAACAAACAGTCTCGACGAAAAGCACGCACGACTACGGTAGTTAGTACCAGCAGCAGTATGGGAGGGACCGCGCTGCGCGCGATGGCGGCCGCGCTGCTGCTCGTACTGTACGCGGCGCACGCGGCGGCGGAGGACACGGGGTGCGCGGGCAGCTGCGTGTCCGTCACGTGCGCGTCCACGTGGTGGCACGACACGAGCGCCGCCAAGCTCTCGTCGGCGTCCGTACTGCTCTTCTTCGCCACCTTCCTGCCGCGCGTGCTCGTGCGGCTCGTCATCTTCGTGCTCACCAAGCTCCCGTTCCTCCGCCAGTGCGTACACACACACTCACACACTTGTGTGGCGATCGATCGAGGGGTTCGCTCCGACCTGCTCGCCAACTGTCGACTGATGGTTGTTGGCACGTCTGTGACAGGGTGGCGGTCGAGTTCCGCGCGTCATGCGCGGCTTCAACGTCGTACCTCATCTCGGCGTCGCTCGTGCAGCTGGCGCTGGTCGTCGCGGACCTGAGCAAGTTCTTCTGCCGCCTGCCCACGTACATCTGGGGCGTCTTCTTCCTCGTGTGGCTCTACTCGCTCTTCAACGTCGCCGAGAGCGTGCGTGACCGCCTCCCGTGGCCACCGCAGACCATACAGAGACGTAGATGGAGGGTTTCTGACGCGCGCGATGCGCCGCTCGCTATGTGTAGATCGCGGTGCGCCGCTATGTCGGCACCCACGGCGACCTGTCCAAGAAGATGGTCATCTCCGAGTCCGTCAAGGTGCGATGGGTCGATCGATCGATCGAGGCTCACGAACTCCCCAATAGGGAGTCTCTATAGCGAGCGCTCATTGCCTGACGCTCCAATTCTACTGTAACTACGCTTGCTGACTGTCGTGACGCTCGACGCGGACGTATGGGGCAGATCCTGCGGCTGACGGCGCTCGTGATCATCGCGCTGATCATTTACTCGTCCGCGCTCGGCGACAGCACGACGCTCAAGTACTCGGTGCTCGTGGTCATCGGACTCGCCATCGTGCTCGGCATCATCCCGTCGGTGCGTCCCTACCGCCGCCCGCCTCCTACTCGCGGAAAGAGGCAAAGCGCGAGGGCTCATTGTTGGGACTCTTGTGCGTATGCTAACGTGGCGATGGATGGCATGGGACGATCCAGTTCCACAACGTGGTGGGCGGGCTCTTCCTGGCGTTCAACTCGCAGTTCAAGATCGACGACTTCATCCGCGTGGGCGACGCCGAGGGTTTCGTGCACCGCGTCTCGCTGCGCTACACGACGGTCGTGAGCATGGACGGCACGACGCTCTACGTGCCCAACAGCTTCTTCCTCTACAAGCCTATGATCAACTTTTCGCAGCGTCCCAAGCGAGACATCGACCTTCGTGTGCGCGTCGCGCGGTCGACGCCCGTGCCGGCGCTGCGCGAGTGCCTCGCGCGGCTCGACAAGATGCTGCAGTCGCTGCACGTGGGGCTCACGTCCCACGAGGAGAGTCTCGCGGACCTGCGCCACGGCGACAAGCGGCAGCGCTTCTTCTTCGTCGCCATGGAGGAGCTGTACGCGATCCGCGTCTACTCGTACTCGGAGGAGCTCGACTCGCGCAAGTTCGCCATGATCAAGTCGGAGGTCTGGCTTGCCGTCATGGAGATCATGGAGGAGCTCGGCATCGACGTGCTCAGCGACCCGCCGGACCACAGCGACGGCGCAGACGCCGATGCGCCGGCCGTATCACCGTCGCTGTCATCGTCAGGAGGAGACCCCGACCCGTTCAGCGCCCAGATGGGCGTGCTCACTGGCGCACATATCGACGAGGGGGCACGAACGCAGCTGTAACCCCATGTTCAGAAGGAACCGCTCGCGCTTGCGGCTTACGGCGCTTCCACTGTCCTGTTGCTCATCACTTGACGCCAGTGACACCAGTACTTTGAAGCACTTACCACTGAAGCGCGAGCGCCTCGCTCTCCACCTCTTGCAGTTCGCGCTGAAGATCCTGCTCCAGCACGACAGCGCGCTCGCGCAGGACCCACTCCCGAGTGCGGCTCTCGAGACGGATGAAGCGGCCCAGGTAGCCCACGAACCGCGAGTGCTGGTCGGCGAACACTGCGCCACTCTCTTGGAACCGACGAGCCGCTTCCGCGTGAAGGGACTCAGCGTCTGCCAGCGCCGAGAGCTCAAGCGTCCAGGTGCGATCACCGCTGCCGCCCAGGTGCCACCCGTCCAAGGCGGCTTGGCCTTGCTGGGCCATCTGGGACAGCACCTTTCGGTCGAACACGCCCTGGCCGTCGCCCTCCCCCTCGTAGTCAGTCGGCGACGCTGGCAGCTCCTCCGCCACGCCGCCAAAGACGCCTTCCTCGGGAACCGTCGCTGTCATTGCCAGCGTCGTCATGCTCGCAGACGTTCGAAGGCGACTCGGGTTGTACAGACTTCGCGAGGCCGCGCGGCGGAACTGCCTCGCGTCCCGACCGACCTCGCTGCTGCGCTCCAGGATGGCCGAGTCGTCCAGCGTCCTCTGGCGGCGCCTGGCGATCGCTTCGGCCGTGGCACTGCTGTCACCTCCGATGACCGACGCGGACTTGAGGATGCGCGTGCTTCGGCGCGAGTTGGGGCCGCCTGAGACGGGTCCGTCGCTCGGAGCTAATGCCGCGGCGCTGCTCGTCGAGGCCGACGAGAAGTCGACCGGCGTGTCCACCCAGTGTCCGCACAGCAGCTTGGCTCGAAAGGAGGCCGCCGTGAGCTCCAGACGCAAGGCGCAGAGGCTCTTCACAGCCGACACGTACGCGTACAGCAGCACCTCTTGACGGTTGTTGAAACACCCACACCCACACACCAACCACATTCATCGTGAGCACACTAGGGGATGCTTATCTATCAACACAGAGCGAGCGAGTATGCGGCATGTGTAAACGTACCGGACGCGTGGATTTCCGTCAGCTGGAGGTCTTTGCGGCTCGAGACGAGGCAGTTGGATCTCCCCGTGCCGCCGCCGATAGTCTCGTTGGCAAACGCCACGTCGCCCGTGTCAAACACCATGTCGGAGACCTGAAGGA
Source organism: Phytopythium mirpurense (assembly GCA_023338055.1). Lineage (NCBI taxonomy): Eukaryota > Oomycota > Peronosporomycetes > Pythiales > Pythiaceae > Phytopythium > Phytopythium mirpurense. The sequence continues at coordinate 7,147 of JAADXZ010000268.1, read as the reverse complement.
CGCGCTCGGCCGACACGAAGCCGCCCCACTCGTCGGCCGAGTAGCTCGAGTCGTGGCCTGCGCCCGAGATCTTGCCCTCGCGCAGCTGAGCCAGCCAACTGGACGCGTCTGGATTCGGCTGGCGCGCGAGTGGGCACGCAATGAGCTGGGTCGATATCGCGAGCCACTTGGACCGCTTCGTCGCGTACTTTGCCGACATGCTGGCAACGGCGTCCACGAGCACCTTGAGATGCTGTTGGAGATCTCTGATGGAGCGGACAAGAGAGACACGAGCATCCGTGTCGCTATCCTCGTCGTCTGTGTTGTCATGGAGCGACGTTCGCTTGTCGTGGGACGAAGGAACCGACTCGTCCGCTACTTCTGCCAAAAGCTGCTGTGCTGCCGTAGAGCAGCGAGCACACAGCTCCCGAAGGGATCCAAGGTGGCCCACCTTGTCACTCAGCAACTCAATCTATAGGAAGCACGACGCACGATTCAAATGTCAACGACGGGACGCAAAGCGCTTCCGCTGACACGACACGCTTCCAGCGACGACCTCGCACCTTGTTGGTCACACTAGAGACCAGACGCTGGCGATACGACTTGCGCCATTTCTCGAGCTGCTCGTCGTTGAGCCCTGTTCAAGATAGAGCAGCAGCATTCATAGACACGCCCAATCAGCATCCATGTGAACCCAAACCGTCCGCAACGAGGCTTGCCGTGAGCTGACATGGGATGTTGAGGTCTTCTTTGAAGATGCGAGCAAACAACGCGTCCGCATCAATGCTGCTGCGCTCCGCCACGCGTAAGTACTCCTCTGCTTCAGCCGCCGACTTTGCGTAGAACAGGGTCTCTTCAGCGCGACACAGCAGCGCAATGCCGACCCCGTAAAAGATGCGAATACCCTGCACGAAAAAGGCATCCCAGACGCGAAGCACCTAGCAACAAAGAGGCAAGGATCGAGAGTAAAACCGACGGTCCATGGCCAACGAGCGTCGACAACTAGCAGTCAGCAGTGCTCACCGTTGGCAGAGGCACGACGGAAGCCGTGAACAGGCTGAGGAACCAGCGCTCGACAAGTCGGTCGAGGCCAAAGTCAATGGAGCGCAAATGCGAGTACAGTGCTGGGGAGCGCTCTTGCAGAAGCGCGCCAAAGGCCACGGCGTCCACTTGCAGCGCTGGCCGGTAGCCGTGGAAGTACCCCGGCAAATGCGAGTCCATAATGCTGAAAGCACGGCGGTGCGATACGCTCGAGTCAGAGACATCCTCACGTATTTCAGACTCGCCAAGCCTGTACACAACGCACCTGTTGATGATCCAGAACGCACTCTCTTCTTCCACGTACGCCAAGAGCAAGCACAAGACTCGCCATGGGCATGGGTGCGAGTACGGGCTGGAGGTCGACAACACAATAAGCACTACATCAGCACACGATCCAATCCAAAATATCGCCCAAGGTAGCAGAGCGAGACGCACTTGTACCGCGACGTCGCCAGCAGCAGGCGCCTTCGCGCGGCGAGCTCCCACTCGGCTGCGGGATAATCACTAGGGTACACATACGTCCCCAGCTTGCTTTTTTCGAGCTGCTTCAAGGTGTTGCGCTCGCCATCGATGGTGTCCTCGCCGTTGGTCTCCAGCTCCCCGTCGTTACCATTAGCTCGGCCACCGTCATCGTCGTGGAAGAGCGAGCCCCGGTCGCCGCCGCCACGTTCCGGGCTCGACAAATCGGATATGGCTCGGTTCGACCGAGTGTCAAACGGCTGCAGCTCGCTCGGTCTCAAGCTCACTGCAACGTGGCCACTGTCTTGCAGCGCCAGTGCAGACAACCGAGCGAAGAGCATCTGGCCCTCTGGCGTATTCGCCTGTGCGACATCGATCGGCGCCGAATACTCGTCGTACAGGTTGTCCGGCGTTGGATTGTCAGAGAGCTTGCCAACTCCCACCGAAGCCACCGGCACACGGCTGTTGCCTGCCGATCGCGGCCGAAGACAAGTCGCCTTGGAGACTTTGCGAATGGCGCGCTTGAGCTCCGCACGGCGCTGCAGCTCGCCAGCCCCTGAAAAGCCTCTCCAGAGCTGCCCTCGAAGCTCATCCGGGATGCCGGCGCGCACAGCTGACACAATCTGGTGGCAAGCAAGCGTTCACACGCGCGTAGGTAGTGTGTGGCGACAGGAGATCAGTTCTCGGCTGTAGACAAGCTGGAGGTGCCCATCAAACGAGACTCGACCCACCTCTGGCGTGGTGTCGAACGCGCCTGTAGCCGCGCATTTCTCCAGCTGCGTGTACTTGGTCTGCGCGTGACCCTTCAGCAGCAGTGCAAGCCATTTTCTACAAGCACACGTTGTACAATCGCCAGTCAGCGGTCGGTCGAGCCATGCCATTAAGGTATTCGCAGCATGGACGTACTTGGCGCTAGGCGTGAGCTCGGCTTTCCTGGAGTTAGCTGGTGCCACCGTCCCTGAGCCAATGCTGTTGTTGATCCCAATGCTGGTGCTCTCGTGGTCTTCCTGGACCTTGAGGACGAACATCTTGGACGGCGGCGTGGCGATCCAGACCAGACAGTCCTCGCGCTCCAGCGACGGCGCCTTGGAGAACTTGAAGATCCCGTCCTTCTTCTTCTCTTCCAGCAAGTGCTCGCCCGTCACGCGGACCGTGGGCGCGTGTCGTACGTCAACGCGTCCCTGGAGCTCGTTCAGCGAGTCGTCGCGGAAGTAGAGCAGGTCCCCGGACGAGAGATAGACAAAGAAGTGCCGCTTCCAGTACGACATGATGCCTTTGGGGCTGGATGCATGGTGGTGGTGTACCAGGGATGACCAATAGAGCCAACGCGCGTGAGAGTCAGCATCCTATGTCCGCCTCACGTTCATTCCCTAGCCCATACCTGTGCACCGTCCGCTCGCGACGCTTGGACATCCATCCCCGGTGCAGGACGTCGACCGTGGGATAGAACGCCGACAGCGACGCGAGAAGCGAAAGCCCCTGCTGCGACTCACTGCCACTACCACATACGACCATCATCTCCATCAGCCAGCAATGCGGTATGGGCAATGCCCAAGGGCGTGTCGGTAAGCCTCACCTCGCCCACTCCTGGCCGTTGTGGAACGCCAGGAAGTGCACGTGCTACATGATCATAGAGCAGGTGGTGGCGGTGGCGTTAGCAGCTCCAGTAGAGCGAGCGACGCTGGATGGTGTATACCAAGGACCGCAATGTGTATACTCACCACTGGCGTGAGGATCGCGAACTGCTGGTCGTACGCCGTGGGCTTCGAGTCGCTCGCCTCGGTGCGAGACTGCTACAGGTTCGGCGCAGCGTCAGCCATGCGGCCGTCGCTATACAGTATAGCCGCACGTACAAACATGGTCGTCTTCTTGGCGGTCGACGCCTGGCGCGTGAAGCAGCAGACCCCGGAGACATCCGTCATGGAGACCACGCCCTTGGGCGTCGCCTGCAGCAGCGTCTGAACGTCCTTGATCGTGTCTGGCTCGCGCACAGTGAGTGTACGTATACGGTCGGTCGACAGACAGCTAGGCATGAGCGCGCACCATAGTGGCGCAGCTCCTTCAAGCCGCTGGGCGTCGACAAGAAGACAAAGTACCGCCGCTGCCAGCGCTTGCTGAAGCGGCCGAGCTGCTTGAGCCAGCCCTGCCAGAGCACCGTCACGCCCCGCGGGTCCGCGAAGCCGCCGAAGCTCGAGCTGCTCGCGCCGCCAACAGAACGAGCCACACATCCAGCGGTTACCACCGGTAGAACCTCGCGAGCCGCGGCGCTTCGTGCATCCGCCCATACTTACTTGCTCCTGGCTTTCTGCATCGCGCGGGCAATCTGTGCATGTATGCATATCTGGCGCTAGTTTATACGTACAACGTAGCTATTTATCCGGCTTTAATGAAGCGGGGATCACATAACTATCCGGAGCATCATGTATAGCGTCATCAAACCGCCAAGAGTATAACCTCCGGTCGCTCGAGGCTGCGAGCGAGTCGCGGGGAGGAGGAAGGTAATAAAGGCGGCGGCATCTGCAGCGTGCTCGGGTCGCTGCCACCCAGCACGTAGTCAACCCGCGGCGGGCTCTTGCACTCCCGTACGTTGCCTACGACTCACTATGGGCGGTGGAAGCGGCGGTTGGAGATCACGTAGTACGTGAGGACGACCTCCTCTGATTGACCTGCTCGTGCGATCCAACCGCACAGAGACGGAGCATCACGGATAAGGAGCCGCCGATAAGAAGCCGCTCGCTCTGCATTACAGTACCAGTAGCTCCTCGGAGCGTCGTCCTTTTGCGCATGCGTCCCGCGTACCTCTCGCCGCTGGCGGGCGGCGCCGGCCGCGCGCGCCGCTCGCCGTCGCCGACCAAAGGGTCGCCGGTGCGCGGAGGCGAGGGCAAGATCTCGCTGCGCGTGGACCAGCCGGTCGCGGGCTGCCAGGTGATGACGCACGCCTTCTTCCGGTCGGTGGACGGCGACATTGACGACGCGCACGTGGAGATGGAGTTCCACTGGTACCGCTCGTCGCTGCGCCGCGCGTGCGCCAACCGCGAGTGCGCGCGCGCCAGCAGCGAGCCCGGCGGCGGGGGCAACGTGCTGCTGCTCGTGGCCACGATCGAGTGCGTGCTGTGCTGCCGACTCGGCATCGCGCGCGAGCACTCGAGCTTCTGCAGCGCCGACTGCTTCCGCCTCGCCTGGCGCGAGCACAAGCAGCTGCACGAGCAGTACGCACGGCTGCCCGAGAGCGACGCGCAGGGCGACTCGCCGCCGCCCGCGATCCCGTGGAAGTCGCAGCTGCACAACATGGACGCGTTCTGCCCGAAGCGAGAGGACTCGTGGGTCGAGATCCACCAGGAAAAGTATGAAGGCCGAGGCGAAAGATTACCGTGGAGGCGAAAGGCCAAGGCACACGGCGGGTTGGTGTGTCTGGCGCCTCCTCTCTGACGCGAGCGATCCTCTCCCGTGCCCTCTTGTTCCTCTCTTTAGATCCTACACGCCGTCCGAAGACGACATTGGCTACGTTCTTCGAGTCGAGTGCAGAGTCGTCCGCCGACTTGGCGCCAGCGGAGCCACCGCGCTCTCCAAGTTTGTCGAGACGGGCATTGTCCTTCCATGTAGGTCGGCATGTCCCTTGGTCTGTACCGACGGTAAGAACTGACGGATCCGTGTACGAATACGCCGACGCTCGTGCAGTTCCTCCAGCGCCTCCACGGCGCCAGATGCTCGCGAATGTCCACGAAGAGCGACCGACGCCGCGGTTGCGGCAGATTGGCGTCTTCCGCGTGCTCACGTACAACGTGCTGGCCGAGATTTACGCCACGCGGCAAATGTACCCGTACTGCCCAGTCTGGGCGCTCAGCTGGTCCTACCGCCGGGAGCTGTTGCGCCGGGAGCTGCAGTCGTACAATGGGGACATTCTCTGCTTGCAGGTTTGTCTGCCCTCTCTCTCTTGAGAAGTGAGTTTGCCACTCTCCACTACACCTTGTCTAACTCATGTGTGCGCTTGTCCTCCTTTGCACGACCACTTGGATGATAGGAAGTACAAGGCGACCACTACAAGAACTTTCTACAGCCCGTCATGTCGGAATGGGGGTATGAAGGCTGGTACTTGAAGAAGTCGCGAGAATCCATGGGGCTTGAGGGCAAGGTGGACGGATGCGCCATGTTCTACAAGCGCAACCGGTTCATCCTCAAGGAGCAGTACCCTGTCGAGCTCAACGACGTGGCCAACAAGTTCCTCTCCAACGTCATGAACGAGTACGACATCAACTACAACGCACCAACGCTCGCGGAACGAGAGGTAGGCGCCAACAGGCATCTTGCGACGTGGGATGCAAGACATAACTGCTCGCCTTATCGTTATGCTACTGTGATGAATAATGGCGCAGTTCTTCCGAAGAACTGTCAACAATATGCGGCAGCGGCTGACGCGCGACAACGTGGCCCAAATCGCCGTGCTGGAGGTTGTTCCAGGGACGAATTACGACTCATGTACGGCCATCTCACGGAGGAGGACGACACGCTTGATGGACTGAGCTGGCTACTAACGTCGATACTCAATTGGTCCAGTCCGGAAGCCGCAGTCGGGACCGTTGATTTGCATCACGAACGTCCACGTCTTCTCGAACCCCAAGTTCCCGGATGTGAAGCTGTGGCAGACCAACATGGTCGTCAAGCAGGTGCGCTGCCGAGGTTCATACAACTGGCGTGCGATGCTGGTGGTGACAGAGTGCGCGTGCTACTGCTGCACTGGTCGGATTTATTCCAGATTGAACAGGTTGCGTTGTCGCGCAACCTGCCGACGATCTTGTGCGGCGACTTCAACAGCGAGCCGACAAGCGCCGTGTACCAGCTGATGACGCGCAATCAAGTGTCGCTCGACCACCCGGACGTGCGGCACGCGCCGATGGACTTGGTGAGCATCTACGCGACGCTGTCGCTCGAGCACAACATGCTGTTTGCCAGCGCCTACGCGTCCGTGTTTGGATCCGAGCCCGAGTATACCAACTACACCGGTGAGTGGGGGAGACGCTCACTGCTAGATTGGTCGTCTTTCCCTAACTGTGTGCTGCTTCTGTGGTCTTGCAATGAATGAATGAATGAATGAATGAATGCAGGGCGATGGACGGGAGTGGTGGACTACGTGTGGTACACGCACGAGCTGCTGACGCCGTTCGCTGGGCTCAAGGTGCACCCGCCTGAAGTGCTGGAAGCACGCGCCAAGACGGCGCTGCCCAACTGCCAGTTCATGTCGGACCACGTGCCGCTCTGCCTGGACTTCAGCCTCAAGGCGCCGACGAGCCCGAACGGCCACTACTCATAGCGGCGTCGCTAGTCAGCAGGGACCTTCCAGGAATACCATGTCGCAACGACTCGCAAGCGATTGCAGGTGTTCAACATGAAATACACCGTTAGCCACCCACTGCTTGTAAATCGATTTTGTTAAATTTATGTTTTCTCACGGGCGATCGCAATCGCGGCGGCGTTGCGCCCTCGCCCGGGCGCGCTTGCGAGATTCCTCTTGCTTCTTCGCGAATTCGACTACCTGTGCGCGCGCACTGGCGAGATCATCGCTCAGTCTAGCGACAATCCCGCCAGCCTCGTGCAGGCGTGTCGTGGCGAGCGCCAGCTGCTCCCTGAGCTCACGCACCTCCGCGTACTTGCTGGCCCTGAGCAAACGAAT
>JAADXZ010000267.1:0-29191 GCA_023338055.1 Phytopythium mirpurense | reverse complement strand
GTGCCCCCCCCCCCAAGCACACTCGTTAATAGTTGAAACGCCTTCATCGTACAGGCTTGAGCGCTCAACATACCGTTGCTGTTGAAGTCGCGGTTGCTGAGAAGGAGCTGTAGCGTCTCTCTGTCAAGCTGGTCGTAGATGGAGCGGCTGATGCGCAGCACATTGCCACGAGGCGGAGGCGGCGCCTGCCGTCGCTGGCGCTGTGCGGCGCCGCTGTCCCTGCCGAAGATGATCAGCTCCAGCAGCGATATCAGCGCGTAGACACCGAGCGGGAAGACTGCCACAGCCGGATGGACGCGATGGCCACGCGTTATTAGATCGCTTGGGCGAGGAGCGAAAGAAGACGAGATGGCGCCAACCTACGCGCCATAACGATCGAGAACGAGGTGTGCGGGACGATGTAGACTGCGAGCGCGGCGATGGGCACGGCGAGGCCCATGACCAGCAGGAGCACGCCCGAGGGCGCCGTCCATTGCGCGCGCATTGGCAGCTTAGCTAATGTATGTATAATTTTCAGCCAATCTGTAACACCATGGAAATATGCTAGTTTTTTATTGGTCCACTATTGTTTGGGTATTCTTCCAACGACAACGGATCAAATGACTTATTAGTGTGTTCTACATAATATGTCGGGAGAGTCAGCTTGAGTTGTGTCCATACATAGTTACCGTCGTGGACTGAAATCCAGCAAAGTACGAAGTGAAATATACCCAAACGTCCTACTTTAATAAATTCAAGAGAACCGTGGAATAGAGCAGCTTTATGCAACTTATCGAACCGGTTTAGTACCGATCCCAGATGTCAACCGGTATCATTGGAAGAATACCCGCATACCAATTCCTCGAGAGGGAGCAGTCCTGTCGTGCTTGCTTTCCCGCCTGGTAGACCGACACCTGGCGTTCACTTTCCTTCAGTAAGAACCCAGCGGAGCGGCCTGCCTCCTTCTTCTCGCGTGCATCGTCGTCGACCCCCGCCCGCGTCATCTCGCGCCCGCCCCCGAGTGACAACCAACGGGCGGCTTGGAACCTCTGATCCCCTCCCTCCCTTCCCCCCTCCCTCCCTTCTACGCCTCTTAGTCGCGCCGTTCTTATCCCGAACAAACGACCATGAGCGAGAACCGCGAGTACAAGCTGGTACGTACTGTCTACTTATTCCCTCGGGTGCAGAGCCAATAAAGTAAGACTGGCGCTTATCTGACGGTCGTGGGGCGGCTTGTGCGGCGCGGTAGGTGGTGCTGGGCAGCGGCGGCGTCGGCAAGTCGGCGCTGACGATCCGCCTGGTGACGGACAACTTCCTCGAGGACTACGACCCGACCATCGGTACGATACGAGCGTCGCCTTACTGTAGGAGGGGAAAGTTGGTCTCTGGGCGGAGTCCTCTAACAAATAGGCTTGAGTGGCTGGCTCCGCGTGTAACAGAGGACAGCTACCGTAAACAGACGACGATCGACAACTCGCCGGCGCTGCTGGACATCCTCGATACGGCCGGCCAGGAGGAGTACACGTCGATGCAGGACCAGGTGCGGCGCTCTGTTTCTGCGCTGGGTAGATTGGTTGTTGGAGGTGCTGACGGCGGCCGATGACCCTTCCTTTGGCAGTGGATGCGCGAGGGCAAGGGCTTCCTGCTGGTCTTCAGCGTCACGAGCCGCAGCTCGTTCGACGACATTTCCTCGTTCAAGGACAAGATTCTTCGCGCCAAGGACGTCGACAGCGTGCCAATGTGCGTCGCGCAATGTGCTCCAGGGAGGTGGGTCGCTCGGCAGGAGACTGACGCTCTTGCCTGTGTTGTTTGGTGCCGCACAGTGTGCTCGTGGGCAACAAGTGCGACCTGGAGAGCCAGCGGCAGGTGTCGACGGCCGAGGGCAAGGAGCTCGCGCGCCGATGGGGCTGTGCGTTCATGGAAACGAGCGCCAAAGAGAGAGTGCGTGCTGGACGCACGCGCCCATGTTTTGCTGTGCTTGGGTGCGCGGCGTGGTGATACAATTGATATACTGACGGGCTCGTGCTCTTGCTCGGCAGATATTGAACGAGGAGTGCTTCTACCAAGTGGTGCGCGAGATCCGGAAGGCGGAGCGCCCCGCACGCGTCGAGCGCACGCCACCGGCGCCCAAGCCCCAGAAGAAGTCGGGCTTCAAGTGCACCATTCTATAGAGCACACGCGTCCCGGCGTCCGTCGAGTGGCCTTGTCCCTGCGCGCGCCATCCCTCTCCCTTCCGCCCTCCCGTCGTGAGTCTGCATTTCCCCCTTTTCCCTTGCCTACCTAATCAATGTGATGCTTTCCCCATCCATAACGGCTCTACCCTCTTGCGTGGGCTGGTTGGCTGGGGTTGCATGCGTTCGTCCTGTGCTCCATCTTTCTTATCGGATAAGAAGGATCCGGCTACAGGTTCCGCTTGGAGGAACGCGAAAGGATCAGAAGTCAGAAAGAGGCGTCCGCTGTCTTAGTTGCACTGCACTGCCGGCGGTTGTCTTAGACTGGGACAGGCATCGTGCGACACCGCCAGTAGTAGTCGCCAGTGTCCACACTTCGCGTCCTCTTCGCTCGAGACGCGCGCGGCCGACACTACGCTCTGCCGTCGTCTGCTTCTCTGCTATACATAATGTATCCGTACTGTTCACGCACTCGCATACGCTCCCTTCCTCGCTCGCGACGCCCAGCCGACGGACCGATTGACTGACTGACCGACTTGAGGCGCTCCAGCAACAGGAACAGAGCATTTGCTTCTCGCCACAGATCTCCGCCAGGCAACGTGCAGCGTGCCGAGCTCTACTGGAGGGCTGCGCGTTAGGAAGACGCGTCGGCCTCCACCCAGCAGCAGCAATTCTCCACGCGTAGCACGCCGACAGGGCCGCACGCCGGCACCTCCCTCCCGCTGCCAGCCGTGTTCAAGCCGATACGCCCGCGAGGAACTTGACGCGGTAGTTGACGAGCCCGGGCGGCGCGTTGGGGATGTACTGCGACAGCCACGAGACCATCTCGGCCTCCGACGCCCCAAAGTCGTCGCGGAACAGGCGCAGCAGCCGCGGCAGCGTCACCTCGCCAGTCTTCTCGTCGATCTGCACGTGGTGCGCGCAGTACTTCTCGACCTGCTCCTCCAGCTCCGTGTCCGTGCGGCCAGGCTTCAAGATCGGTGCCTCCTCAGGCCCCGGCACGGGCTCTGCGCAGTCGATCAGCACGAGCAATGACCGCGGGTCTCGAATGTGCAGCCGGAAGTGCAGCTTGGGGTCCTGCGCCTGCAGCTGCCGCTCCCAGTAGTTGGACGGAGGCTTGCGGTTGCACCGCAGAATGCCGTGCTTGATGTCGCCCAGTGTGAAGTCATACCCGCCTGTTCATCCAATTCAATAGACAAGAGAGAGAGAGAGAGAGAGAGAGAGAGCGTGAATGTCAGTCATACCCCTTTGGGGCACGATCACATAGAGAGAGACGTACCGATCGAATACGCCACATCTTTCTCGAACGCCTTGTACTGGCCAGGGTTCTGCGGCGAGCCAAACTCGATGAGTCCGTGGAGCACCATCGTGTTGTACATGTTGATGAAGAAGGGCTGACGCTCGTGCTTGGGCAGGCTGCCGATGTCGACCTTCTGCAGCCGAGCCACGAGCTTCAGGAACCGCCGGTACTGCCGGCACAGGGGCGAGTCAAACAGGTCGTCCCCGACCGTGCTCGAGCTCTGCTCCAGCTCGCTCATCGAGCGGAAACTGCCCGACAAACTGCTGCCTTGCGAGCGACTCGCCGACGGGAAGCCCGTGCAGAACCCGCGCGGAAACACCTCGTGCGCCTGAAGCTCCGCGATCTTCTCGCGCACTTTCAGGCACGCCTCCATGGGCCCGAGCTGCTCCGCGTCGGCGCATATGTACTTCATGTTGAGCGGCACGAAGAGCTCGTCCACTTGGAACCGCAAGTACGTCGAGCTCGACGACAGGCTCGGCTTGACTGGGTTCTCGGCGTACACGAGGTTCAACACGCCCGTCTCGAGGAACATGGACACGATCTCGGCCGCCTGCTCCGCCGTCTTGGAGAACTTGTCCATCAGGGTTTGCGTCAGCCCATGCGCCGAGACGCAGGCCGAGTAGGTCGTGAACAGGCCGACGCGCACGTCCGCCACCTTGATCTGCGATCGCAGCTCGTCCGCGAACGAGTCGCCCAGCGGATCGGACGCTTCGTCGCCCAATTCGCCACTCGCGAGGCGGTTGAAGTCGCTGCTGTTCTGCTGCCGCAGCCCTGGTGCAGCCTCGGGCGCCAAGCCGATCGTCACCGTCGCAATGGCCGAGCTACGCAGCATCCCTCGGTCCGACGCCCCGTAGTTGCCGCGGTCCGACGAAAAGGCGTTGCTCGAGCCGTCGCTCCGACTCGACATGGGCGACCCGCGATCGGCATCGCTGCCCGGGTACCCGTCGTTGCTGGGCGGGCCGCCGCTATGCGCGGCCTCGTTCGGGCTGCGACGCCGCTGGGTGGGGGACGCAGACGACGACACCTGCGCATTGCCAGCGCCACCCCCGCTGTACAGCGACGGCTGGTGCAGCTTGGCTTCCAGCTCGAGCGCTTCCTGGAACTCGGCGACGTGCTCCGACAAGAAGGCTTGAATGGGCGCCTGCACGAACGGGAAGCGGCAAATGTCCTCGATCGACGGGCGCTTGGAGGCGTCCTGCTGTAGCATGAGCTGCACCAGCAGGCGCAGCTCCCGCGAAAAGGTCGGGTAGATGGGTGGGAAGTCGCCCTTGCAGATCTTGGTGAAGATTTCCGGCAGCGTCGACGCCTCGAACGGGCGGCGCAGCATGATCATCTCGTACAAAATGCACCCGAGCGACCAAATGTCCGACTTTTTGCCGTACGGCTCGCCGCGGCAAATCTCGGGCGACATGCTCTCGGGCGTGCCGCACGCCGTGTTGGCCGTGTCGTCGCCTGCGAGCGCCTTGGAGATGCCAAAGTCCCCCAGCTTGACCACGTTGCGGTGCGTGAGGAACACGTTCTGCGCCTTGAGGTCGCGGTGCAGCACGTTCTTGCCGTGGATGTAGGCGACCGCAAGCACGAGCTGCGCAAACCAGCTCATGATGACGGGCTCGGGGAACGGCCCCATCTTCTCCCGCGCGCGCAACTTGACGAGCTGGCGCAGGTTGCCGCCGTCCGAGTACTCCATGACAATGTTGAGCTCGTCGTCGGCCAGGAAGTGGTCGTAGAAGCGCACAATGTTGACGTGGTAGAGCGACTTGAGCAGGATGACCTCGTTGTCGGCCTGCTTGCGGCCGTTCTCCGAGATCTGCGTCAGGCGCACGCGCTTGACCGCGACGACGGCGCCGTCGACCTTGCGGCGCGCGAGCACGACCGTGCCGTGCGTGCCCTTGCCGATCGTGCGGATGACCTCCAGGTCCTGCCACATGGACTTGTTGGACGTGTACTCGCGGCGGCGGCCGAGCCACACGTGGCGCACGAGCGTCTTGGCCGTGTTGACCTGGATGGGCTTGATCAGGTAGTCCTTGGCGCCCTTGCTCAGGCAGGACGTGACCACGTCCATCTCCTCGTTGCTCGAGGTCATTACGACCGGCAGGTGGCCCAGCAGCTGGCTGTGCTTCTTGATCTCGTCCAGCAGCTCGATGCCCGTCATGACCGGCAGCATCACGTCGCACAGCACGAGATCGAAGCGCGCGTGGTCGCGCAGCAGCGCCTCCAGCGCCTGCTGGCCATTCTCCACCGCCACCACGCGGTAGCGGCACGACTGGAGGATGTCGATCGTCGCGATGCGCGTGAACTCGTCGTCCTCCACCACGAGCACCGTCACCTCGGACGGATCCATCGCCGACGCCTCGGGTCACCCCCTTCTTCTCCTCCGCTTCCTCCTCCGCTTGGAGCTCTCGTCTACGTAGTGGGGAAGGGGAAGGCGCGTGCACACGTCCCTCTGCCTTCTCGGTCGCTTCGTGGGCCCTTCCGCGCACAGTGAGGGAAGATGCGGGCGCGAGTCCCTTCTTCCGTTACAACAGCCGCTGAAGGCTCGCTCCTCGGAAATTGGAAAGGTGGGTGGTCTCCACGGCAGCAGCCTCGGTCTCTCGGGGATGGCGCGCAACGGAGCTGGCGGCCGGCGGCGCAGGGATGGTCGGCGGCGGGGCAGGGTAGTACTGACTGTTAGCGGCGCGGCCCGAGCCTTCTTTGCCTGCGCTTGCTGGCTTCTCTTCTTCGCTTGGCGTTGGCTAGACAGTGTCTAGGCGCAGATGGCGTGTCCGTGGGCGGAAAGAAATACTGTACTGGCGGATTTCTCCACTTGGATTCACTATGATACGTCAGGAGGCGCCGGTATAATACCGGTTGTACCGTACCCGGGTCGTTCTTTCCCTTGTACTGTACAACAAATAATGAAACGCTCCAAATCAGGCACAAAAGACCGTCACTCCGTCGTGACAGGGATATGCATTTGGGTCTAAACGAAATCTGATTGGCTGAACAATCTCCCAATAACGAGAAGAGATTACCGGTTAAAAAATGATTACCGGTATTGAGCTTTCGTTATCGAGAAGGTATTACAGTATAGATGGTCGTCCCGGTTTCTACCGCAACACGCTACATGCACTGTGCTTCACCTCGAGTGGGCAGCCATCATCGACCGAGAAACGTGCGCCCACACGAGGGCGACCATCGCTAGCGAGAGACGCGGGGATTCGAGAGCGGAAGGAAAAGCTGGAGGTTGCGAGGGCGGCTCTAGAGAGCGCTGACGGCACTACAAATAAATAGATCCAAGACAGCCTTTGTGCCATAGCGGAAGGAGCTCAAAGGCGAGGCTATTTGCCAGCCGCCGCGTGCACTCCCTCGAACACGACGTTGAAGACTGCATCCGCGCGTATGAAATGGCAATGATGTAATAAGCGGCCCATTTCCTTCCTACTGGTTCACTGTCTCGAGCAGCGACTTCAGGTTCACGACTAGGGCAGTCAACCCGCTGAGCTGCCTGCATTGATCCGGAGCGTCAGGCCCACGAACAAGCCACTATCATTCCCGGGTCAATGGTTCGTTACATGAATTGGTGCATACTTTACCAGATTTTGAATGGGATCATCCAAGGAAGGCTGCGAATAACATAAACATCATCCCCCGTGGTCCGGCGCGACCGACCACCAGCAGCAGCAGCCGATGGCCTAATCCCAAGCTGGTAGCAGCCGGTGACGGTGTCCAGCTGCGAGATCGGCGCTCGTGCTCGTGCTCGCGCCGCGACCAGACAGGCTCCAGTAAACAAATGCCTGGTCCGTCCATGTGTTCGAGCACAGGAACGGATCGTCACTGCTCGGATCGTCAGTGACGATTCGTCACTACCGCCGCAAGTGATTGGCGATGTCTCCAAAGCGTTTGACAATGCCGTCGTTGGCTTTACACGAGTTTGACGATGCCGCCGTTGTCTCTTCAATGGCCAGTGCAAGAGGTTTCGCCCTTGTTGCAGCTTCGTCCATCGTTCGCAAAGGATCTCTGCATATTGTGGCCCGTCCAATCTTCAACAGGCGCATACTTAGAGCGCGTCAAGGAAAATCCACATACGAACAAAACCTACCCTCGAGAACACTGAAAACCAGCCACGCTTTATGGAGAGCGACCACTGATTGGCTGCCGAGGAGCTACATTTGAAAACGCGTTTCGCTAGCCAATCACAAGGTGGCAAGCATAAAAATGTCGTGTTAAACGTGGCAAAACACTCGCGTCACCAGTTGTCGCTGAATACTTTCAGTTCACTTTCATGTTCAAAGTACACTACGATTCAGTACGTACAGTAAACTTGTCGAAGGCCTAAACCTAATATCATTGACGTGCGTCAGTTGAACTGGGTGCGTTGAACTTTATATTGTACAGCAGGCTTACTACTGAATGCTCCGAGTACAAACTCAATGTGGGCTCTAAACGGGCTGATACCGCATTGTCGTTCAATATTTCGATACTATGGGAGTGAAATCCTGTATGTCTTGCTCCATGTTCGTCCAATACACTTCGAACAACCGTCGGCGAACACACGGTACAGTATGTAATGTTGATTGAGTTCTGCTTGGATTACAATGTAGAGTAGAGCCGCATGCAAAAAGAAATGAAGCCTCCTCACGACAAGTAAGGACCCTGTGCGTGGCTTTGAGGACAAACGACGGCCCCACACTCGCGCCGACGTGTCATGTGGGGTGCTTCCCGCAATTATTACCTGATTTTCGAACAAACTGGAGGATAATATCGATTTACTCCGAATTTGATTAAATAATTTTGGCGTAAGTTTTACACAAAGAGAGGAGCTAGTAAAACGCCCTCCTCACGATCGAGTCTTTCATGAGATGCTCACAGCAACTGTGCACCGAACGGTCTCGCTAAAATACCATCTAAACCCTATTTGCCTGCATTTCACACGTAAATCTGTGTTGAGGTTCCAGATAATTCCTTGGTAGAAAGGCTGGCTGACGGTTTCATCATCAACGCCGTGATGGTACCGTAGCAGCTTGCTGGTCGAGTATACATAAACCAAGACTAACCTGATTATCCAAGCCATGGAATTTTGACTCGCAAAAACCAAAACACATGTTTCTTGCTTACAATTTCCAAGTCGTCGGCCCCCTGAAATACTCAGATTTTATGACAGCTGTTCTCTCATTGGCTCAATCAGCTCATTCTTTCCACGTTTTACGCTAAAATAAGAAAGCGAATAGGGGAGGAGATGCTATTGTTCTTCTCCAATTTCAACTACAACGCCAACAAGGGCGAAAGCTCCCTCCTCCTTCCTGTGCCTCTATTATAAACCCCGCGGCGCGTGCTCCGGCGGCTCGATTCTGCAAAGCGCCTTCATTGTTGAATTTGCTCACTCGAGTACACTCTCGACCACCACCACCACCACCGCCCCCAAGTGCTCCGTTCCCCGCGCACCCTTTTACGATCGGTGCTCTCGCTGCAACTTCCTCGAGAGCCACGCCGCGTTTTTCTCCCCTCTTCGACTTGGCTCTTCTCTGCGGCATCAGTCCGTGTCGCTAGAGAATCCTCAGAGTGTTGGTCGAGCTTTCATCAGCACGGCCGCGGTGGGATACTCCGCCCGTCACTTCGGCTTTTACTGAGCACCCAGCGAGCCCGACCGCGTTGAACCCGACGACCGCAGTCGTCCCAAGAAGCCCAGACGAGACGCCAAGATGAGTGCGACGGTCGCGCAGTACCCTGTGGAGCCGCGTGTGGCGCGGTCCCGCCTCGTGGACGACGTGGCGCCGGTCAAGCGAGTCCGCTCGACGCCCGTCGCCGCCTCGTCTTGCGTCAACCCGGCGGCCAGCGGCGGCGCCGGCGAGGAGCGGCTAGCGCTCGTGCTGGACATGGACGAGTGCCTCGTGCACAGCAAATTCTACAGCGAGGTCGAGTACCGCCAGAACGAGTACCGACCGAACGAACTGCGCGAGTACGCCGACTCGTTCGAGATCGAGATGGACGACGGCGAGCGCGCGATCGTGTACAAGCGGCCAGGCCTGGACGCGTTCCTTGAAGAGGCGAGCCAGCACTACGACGTGTACGTGTTTACGGCGGGGCTGGAGGCGTACGGCAAGCCGATCCTGGACGCGCTGGACCCCAAGGGCACGATGTTCGCCGGCCGCTTCTTCCGCGAGTCGTGCGCGCAACGCAAGGGCATGTTCCTGAAAGACCTGCGCGTCGTGCGCCCGGACATGTCTCGGGTGATCCTGGTCGACAACAACCCGGTGTCGTTCCTTATGCAGCCGAGCAACGGTATCCCGGTGCCCAGCTTCTACGACGACGCCAACGACCGGACGCTCGAGTCGCTGACCAAGGTGTTGGCGAGCCTGCGTGACGTCGAGGACGTGCGACCACGTCTGCACCAGCTCTTCCGCCTCGCGGACCTGCTGGCGGAGCACCAGCGGCTGATCCTGTCGTGATGAATCGGCCGCTGTTGCCATGGCCTTGGGTGTGCCCGTCCGCTCGGCAAGGCGTCACTCCCGTGTGCAGTACCAGTAGAAGTCGTGTTGTTAGTAAGAAGCACGCGAAGAGCGGCGCATCCGACCGGCGGGCGAGTCGAAGTGAGTCAAGACGATGTGTATTACGTAGATGCGAGAGCCTGTAGCAGTTTACCAGCAGTATATTTAAGAAAAGCGCCGAGCGCAGGGGCACAATGGCGAGCCGTAAACACAAACAAGAACGCACCAATTTGCACCTTTCACTCGTCGTCTTGTTCCTTCATCGTCTCATTCATGCCTGGAAGCGAGCGACCTCTGCGTCCTGGGAAGCCCAGGTATAGCAATACTAGTACTGTACAATGCAGTCAATAATACGTGCGTGATGTGTGCTGAGCGAAGAATCCTGTTCACCAGAGATCTTTTGGCTCGTCCACTTTCGCCAGATACTGTAGTCTCCTGTCGTTCTGGTCTGATAACCAACCTGTTGAAGCACGATGGATCACGCCACTTTGGGTCAGGATTCTTCGCTCTTGCCAGCATGCTGGCGGTAACTTGGAGGTGGCGACGCAACGCCGTGGAGTGCATTGCTGGTAATCTGCGAGCTGTGCGCGTCCATGACTCCTTGAACACGTATCCGATGGGCCATCCCATCATAGCCTCGAGGTTCTGTCCTGATCTTGGGCAGCCGCGCTAGCCACGCACCCACCGCCTGAGAAAAACGTAGTTGCCGCTTTGGGGTGCGACGGTTCGCCTGTTTTCGACGCATGCAGGGGCCAATGACTTGGTTTAACTAAGATTCGCGTTCATGCCTCAAAGTCAAGGGCCCCTCAATCTGCAACCATTTTTTATATTTCCAACAAAGTTGACGAGACACTTACTTTGTCGAATACCTACGGTACTCGGAACCGTCTGCCCTTCTATCCGGACAAGCAAGCAATACCTGGTACAACTACGGGAGCATGTCGGGCCGAACGTCTCGTCGGTCCCAGCAGGCGGCGCTCGGCGCGGACGCGGCGCGCAGCGCCCCCGCGGCCGAGGTGCGCACGCGCAAGTGGACCAAGCAGCTGCGCTCCGTCGGCCACCTCACGCTCTGGAAGTGGGTCCCAGGTGCGCTCCTTCCCGCTCCAGTCGATCGCCGCCGTCCCTTCGGCTGGCATCTCTGTGTCATGCTGCACCACGGTTGAGGATCTGGGTGAGCTCACGCCGTGCTCTCTCTGTTCTGTGTACTCGCCTGTATAACGCGCAGACCAAGAGGTGGGTCAACGCACTCGCGTTTCATGTGCTGCCGCTGCTTCACCGGCGGCCCGACTGCCAGTCAGACTGACACGTGTTGTGTGTTGTTCGCCGCCGTTCGCCGCCTTGCGTGTCGCCATCGTGTCGTGCGCGTGGCTCCACGCGTGCTTTTGCGACGCCAGGCACCGACCGAGGCGCTGCAGAAGGGCGCCTTCAAGAAGACCAAAGGTGCGGGACTGACTTGCGTCCACTATACCCGCGCCATCACGCTAGGAGCATGTTTCTAGCGCCGCCGCAACGCCTCGAACAACACGGCCAGAAGCTACAGTATGGATGGGTTGGAGGAGAAAAACCCACTCACGAGAGTGTGTCGTTGGTGCGCAGGGCGTAAGCGGCAGCAGGCGTTTGAAGTTGGCCGCATGACGCGCAGTGTGCGCCAACACTTGGACGCGCCGCTGGAGCTTCTCAACGAGTACCCAGTGCTCCGCGTACGTTTCCTTCCCACCCACGACCGTGTCCCCATGACATGGCGTGTGGATGCTGACGGGCGCTCTTGTTGCGACAGCACTCGTCCCGGCACTCGTCGACGACGACCTCGCCCGCGCCACACACGGCGTCGACTGCCCATGCGACCAAGAAGCCGCCCGAGGGACCGCCGGAAGCGTCCCAAGCGCCTACTCCTAGCCCTCCAGCGGAGCTCGTTGCGGCCGCCATCCCGTCGGCGGCG
This sequence comes from Phytopythium mirpurense, assembly GCA_023338055.1. Taxonomy (NCBI): domain Eukaryota; phylum Oomycota; class Peronosporomycetes; order Pythiales; family Pythiaceae; genus Phytopythium; species Phytopythium mirpurense. The sequence goes on along the minus strand of JAADXZ010000267.1, from coordinate 17,338 downwards.
GCCGCCTCCAGTACAGAAGGAGCAGCGTCCTCCTCTCAAACCACCGCGGCTGCTCCGCCGCTCGATGCCGCGTCGCCCGCTGAGCCGAGCGCGATGCCGCTGATCCCGCTGCCGTCTGACGTGACTGGCAGCATGCTCTCGGCCATGGTATCGTCGGATGAGCAGCTGGAGATGGCGCTGGACGACCTGCCGATGCTCGACGCGGACGAGGACCTCTTCAACGCTCCGTTCATGTCGGCGCCCCTGCCAATAGTGCCCTCGGCGCCTGCCCAGTCCTCGGCAGCCGCTCCTGAGCCAGCGAGCAACGCGAACTCGGCCTCGAACAGTGCCAGCCAGAGCGGGCAGGACGAGGGCAACAACACTGCGGACGACTCGAACGAGTCCGGCTCGGACGACGACGGGTCCGCCAACTCGGCCTCGGCCTCCCCAATGCCTTCTCCGTCGCCCGCGACGTCGCCGATGCCGTCACACTCGCCGTCTCCGTAGCCACCGCGATTTGTTGGCCGGGGATTGGCACACAACTTTAGGCACCGCAGCGCTTTTGAGACGGTAGGCGTGCCAGTGTGAGGATGATGAATAGACAGTTTGTATGCCTGGCATAGCCTACGCCTGCGACTGGCGACAGCTACAGCTACTACTTCCTCAGCATCTTGCGCGCCATGGCTTGCAGCTGCGCCACGTCGTCTTCCTACAGTGGCAACAGCACCTGTTAGTCGCGTGTTCTGCGTCCTTCCGAGCCAAAACACAGTCCGAGTCGGTCGCACGGGCTCGCCATAGCGCGGGTTGTGCCGCATCAGGTACTTGGCCAAGTGGTGGAGCGGGTTGACAGCGCCGGCATCCTCTTCCCCGTTGGTCTCGCGCTCTTTAGTGGCCGCCACCGCCTTGAGCAGGTGCACGACGCCTAACACATGCCCACTCTCGTCAGTCGTAACGCGATAGCGGACTCTCGCAGCTCCGATACCCAGCAGCCACCGACCGGGAACGAGAACGGGCACAAGCCGGTCGACCATGTACGCCACCTCCGCGGCGTCCGTGCCCTCCTTGGTCGTGTTCTCGAGCAGCGTCTGCAAAAACCGCGTCGCCGTCGCTGCTGCTTCGCCGTCTTCTTCGTTGCGCACCATTCCTCTTTCTACGGGAAGTGCCAAGTGTGACCGAGGACACGTCCCCCGCCCCCGTGGGATGTAGGTAGCAACGTCAAGAATGAGCCCAGAGCGCTCGAGCAGTAGCAAGCGAGCGATCTATTTTTGCCTCGTGGGAAATGTGAGTCTGTATGGCTCTGCCTACCAGAAGGGCACGAACGGGTGGTACCAGACCGTAAGCCAGCGCTTCTTGGGGTCGAGCACGACGAAGCACGTGTGCAGCGGCGACGCGGTCGAGAAGAGCGAGCTGACGTCCTTACTCGCTGGGTCGACAGCGTACACGCGGGACGTGACGTCGATTGCCGTCCGGTCGGCGGCGTTCTTCTTGACGGACACGAGCGCCTTGTACAGCGCCTGGGTTGCCTCCTCGTACGGACGGACGCGGTCGTCGGACTGGCACAGCGGTCCGCCGATGACGAGCGCGCGGAAGAGCTGGAAGATGAACTCCTGCTGCTCCGTTTCTTGCGAGAACAAGTCGCAGTGCTGTGAGTCCTCATTGAGCAGCATCTCCCGCAAGAGGTCGCTCACGGTGCAGCCGTCAAAGGCCTCGTCGAAGCAGCGACGCAGCGATCCGTCCGCGGAGACGATGCCCGCGGCCTCGAGCCGGTCGAAGAAGCTCATGCTTGTGACGGAGGCGCGCAGTCGGCGCCAGTCTGGAACGCGGTCCGTGTACTTGTCCGAAGGGAGCTACCACACACGCGACATCACCATCATGTGAGGCCGTGTGAGAGCGCAAGGCAAGGGACATTCGTGCTCCTCCTAAAGCCGCGGACATACGTCAAGCAGCTGCCGCACGGCGTCGTCTTGAAAGAAGTCGCGGATGAGCGCCAGCTCGTCTTCTTGACTCGCAGTGCGACGATGGACGCGGAAGCGCAGCAGCTTGAGGCGGTCGCGCAGGTTCCACTGCAGCAGCTTCTGGCGCAGCTCCACGTCGCGCTTGAGCGCCGGGACCGCGTCAGGGAGGTGCTCAAACAGCACGCGCGCGCCGTCGCTCTCCTCCATCGCCTGCGGTTGCTCCTCCATCCTACCGCTCACGCCTTCCCGCCCCTTGGAAATACAGTCGCCGCAACGCATCCAACCTGGAAGGACGGAGCGCGAAAGGTCGCGGCATGGAGTGGGTACACTTCAATACTCTATTTGATAGTTTTGAAAATGATATTACGTTTCGTAGGTTACACACACTCTGACTCCTATTGGCGCCTTCCAGTCGTCAGTCATTCCAAACAGTGTTCAACCAAGTATGGCGCGGCCGATGTCGGTACGTACGCTCTGCTCTCTATGCATGCAGACCATAAGCTGGGGGAAGTGCAGCTACTGTACAACCACAGAACGTACGTTCTTGACGCGCCCCTGCGTGTGACGTTTGCCCTGGCAGGTCGTGGCCGAGGTGGTGGGCACGGGAAGCGACGGCACGGAGCCGTCGCTGCTGCTGTCGGTGCGGCGCCACGGCGTGTACAGCGACGACGTGGCGGTCGTGGCGCGGCTGCTGTTCAACTGCGGAGAGGGTACACAACGTCTTTGCGGTGAGAACGGCGTCAAGCTGCGCTCGCTCGACACGGTCTTCTTCACGCGCTTCGATGCGCAGGTTGGGAGCGCTAGCTGCTGCATGCATTCCCTCGAACGCCAAGTCTGTACCGCCCTGCATCGAGTACTTACGCCTCTGTGTGTGGGAACTACAGTCAGTGAGCGGCGTTCCAGGAGTCGTCTTCGCGCTTGGAGGGCTGGGCGCTCCGCGGCTGCGGCTGCACGGACCCGAAGGGCTGGCCGGCTTCCTTGGCGCTATCCGCAGCTTCGTGCGGCGCAAGTTCCCGCAGATCGAGTGCGTCCACGTCACGGACCGCGTGGGGAACGCGATACACGCTCACGAGTCGAGCGACGGCGTCGTGCAAGGAGAGAGCTGGGCGAGTGGGGAGCAGCTGGTCGAGGACCACACTCGGATCGTCGCAGTCGTGCTGCAGTCATCGACGCTCGCGGATCACGACGCTGATGGCGCGGGCAATGAGCATGCTGACTGCCCGTTTTGCGTCGGTGAAGGGACGAAACTACCGCAGGGAAGGCCTGGGACGCAAGAGAAGGCGGCGATCGTGGTTCAGACGCACAACAACACGCGACCGGGCTTCGACAAGCACAGAGGAGGCAAAGGGGACGACGAGCACGCGGAGATGCGCGAGTGGCTGAACCAGTTCTACTCGGCGAAGGAGTCCTCGAAGCTTCCCTACGTTGATGTGGTTCTCAATCGGTATCGCGGCCGTTACGACGAGCTCAAGGCTCAACTGGTGGCCAAGTACGGAGGCATTGAACATGAAGCGGACAAAGGTGCGATTGCAAGTGGGACTGCAGCATTAGCCCCTGAAAATGGCGACGCCAGTAGCAGCAGTAGCAGTGATTCGGATGGCAACGACAGCGATAGCGACACGGATAGGAGCGAGGACGAGCGCCCGGCTGGCAAGAGCACTGTGCTCGATCGACGCTGGCTCCTGCAGTTCTATCGAGAGCACCAACCGGACAAAGTACCGCATGTCGACAAGGTGCTCAAGCAATTCCAGGGCCGAGAAGAAACCCTCAAGCAAATGCTGATTCAAAAGTACGGCGCCAGCGAGGCCGTCCATGTCGAGGCGCACCAAGCACCAGCAACATCCGTAAGCGAGTCGGTGTCGTCTTTGGAGCCGCAGAAGAAGAAACTCAAGTCGACTGAAGCCGCAGAAGCCTCGAATGAACCATGTTCAGCAAGCCCAGCTCCAACTGTCTTTGTCGCCGACGATAGCGAGACCAGTGCGGAGACGAGCGACGTGTCATCGGACCAACCTGTTCCTGTCAGCGTCTGTTACGTTGTGTGGTACGTACTCTTGCTCCGTCCCCCGTGTCGTGGAGCTACGGTAGTATGGCCAAAAACTAACTCAAATCGATCGACTTGCCAGGTTTCACCAGCTCCCACCACCCCATCCAGTCGTGTGGATCATCGACTGCCAGTCCAAGAAACAACTTCCGAGCCTCGTTAACCGCTTTTCACTCGGGACGGACGCGTGCTCGCACAAGCCAAGTCTCGTCGTCCATTTCACGCCGCCGAGCGTGCGCAGAGACCCCAGGTCAGTGCTTTAGACGCGACTCTGCTCCTTCGATCCGCCTGACTAATGCGTGACACGTCGCTCAATTGCCCAGGTACATTAAGTGGATGGCTAGTGTATCATCCGGTGCTCCACGTGATGGCGACTCGAGCCCAGAGCACCTCGTCTTCGACGGCGAAATACTCCAGACCGTTGAAAACGGCGTTTTCAGCTTCTCCTTCCTCGCTTCAGCGAAAGCAGCGGTGCGACGCCGAGAGGCCGACGAATCTGATGCTGTCAATCCTGGAGGTGCTACGTCTGGGTCACTTCGAGCTCGGACACAGTCTGTGCCCCTACGGCTGGCGCTTGATTGCGTTGCTGAGTTTTTGGAGTCGACCAAGACCCTCGCGCCTCACCATCGCCAGCGGCAAATCGTGTTGAAGCACGGCACGAGCCAATTGACCGCGCATATCGCGCAGAGCAAGTTGGCGTTCGCAGTCGTCAAGCATCGCACGGAACGACGCGGGTTCCACTACGAGCGGACAGGTTGGGCCAGCTTCGCCAGAGATGAGGACGAGGAGGCGAGTGATCCCAGCGAGACGAGGGGCGGCGTTGACCCTGCAACGCCAAGCGCCCCCGCATCTACTTCGCAGCAACAACTCGTTGAGTCATTGGAGCGAGGCGACAGTTTGCGCAAGCTGATTATCCTGGGGACTGGCAGTGCGGCGCCATCAAAACTGCGGGCGAACAGCAGTATCTACGTCGAGATCGGTGACGCCGCCATTGAGCATCCGCAGAGTGCTCCCTCGCTGTTGCTCGACTGTGGCGAAGGGACGTACGGCCAGCTGTGGCGACAGTTCGGGGCGTCGACACCAGCGCGGATCGGAGGTCTGCGGTGCATTTGGATCTCGCACCACCACGCTGACCACCAGTGCGGGCTCGTGCGGATCTTGCACGAGTACTGCCGACACCGACGAAACGAAGACTCGAGTGCGAACGTCCCAGGACTCGTGGTCGTGGCGCCCCAGTCTGTGCTCACGTATGTCGCTCACTGGCTGCCGTTCCTAACCGCGCAACACGGTCCGGCGGCTCGGCTGATCACCACAGTTGCGTGTCGCGATTTCAACGAGCACGCTGACCCAGTGCGTCGCAAGTTGCTGCATGAGCTGGGGTTCACGATCTCCAGCCTTCACAGCGTCCCGGTGCGGCACTGCTACGACGCTTATGGACTCGTCGTCACGTCCAGGGACGGCCGGAAGTTCGTCTACTCGGGCGACACACAGCCGTGTGATAGACTCGTCCGCGCCGGTGCGTTGGGCGCTGCGGAACTTCTTGTCAGGTGTTGTTGGCAAGGTTGACTTATTCACTGCGCTCAATGCCTGCTGCTGCTGTAGGCATGGGCGCGACGCTGCTGATCCACGAAGCGACCTTTGACGACACGATGGAGCAGGACGCTTCCGCGAAGCGCCATAGCACGGTCAGCCAGGCGCTGGACGTTGCGAGGCGCATGAAGGCGGGCCATGTCATCCTGACGCACTTCAGCCAGCGGTACCCGTCTTTGCCGCCCACCGGGTCGGCCGCCAGTGCGGACGGCCTTGATAGCGAGCGCGCTTCTGCGCGAGGACCGCGCGCCGACTGCGCGTTCGATGGGTTCGTGCATGCGCTGCCAATCTGGTAGTGTAGATCGATCAGTTTTCAGTTTGGTGGTCGCTGAGCTGTTCATCGCCGACTTCAACTTGGCTCTCATATGGTACACTGTACCATTTGAATGCGAATCATGCATTGGCAGGGAAACGCGCGCCTCTTTTCGCACTCACTCACTTTGCGCGCAAAAAGTATAAGGTCACGCGGGCGGGCATTTTCTGTTGGCGCGTAGTGCTCATTCCTGGCCGCTGAAGGGGTCGGGGCACCTCTGCGTCGGCCGCTTGTGCTGCGACTTGTAGCGCCGATCGCGCCATGAGCACCCCCACGATGGAGCGTCGGTGGTCGCAGCAGCAGGCGGACGCGTGCGAGTCGCCGCCGCCGCTGCTGAGCGCGCTGCAGACCGGCCAGTCGGACATCGCGCCAATCTATAAGTTCGTGCTCACGGGCGGCCCGTGCGCCGGCAAGACCACGTCGCTCGACCGCTTGTCGACCTTCTTCCGGTGCGCGCGCCTCTTTGACGGGCTGTGGTGGCCCGCTTCCGCCTGGTATACGGCCACGGGGCGCTCATGAGCGACGCATGTGGCCGCGTGTTTGATGCGGCAGAGACCGCGGCTTTCGCGTGTACGTGGTGCCCGAGGCGTCGACGCTGCTACAGACCGGCGGCGCGTTCTTCCTGTGAGTGCCGAGGGCTCTATTGCGCTGTCTGTGCGGTGACGCTCTGCGGCTGACGCTGGCTCTGCGGGGTCGTGGGCGGCAGGGACCTGCAGGAGAAGGACATTCTCAACTTCCAGTGGCAGATCCTCAAGCTGCAGATGTCGCTCGAGGACTCGTTCTACTCGCTGGCGCAGGACACGGGCAAGCCGTGCGTCATCCTGTGCGACCGCGGCGCCATGGACGGCTCGGCCTACATGACGGCGGACCAATGGGAGGACCTCAAGGCCGAGCACGACCTGGACACGGTCACGCTCCGGGACACGTGCGTCTCTCTTGTGAACCTCTCTCCCTCCCTTGGCCTCTCGCTCTCGACCCCGACGCACTTACACGGATGGCTCGTGTGTGTGGCAGGCGCTATATTGCGATCTTCCACCTCGTGACGGCGGCCGACGGCGCCGAGAAGTTCTACTCGCTCGAGAACAACGGCATCCGCATCGAATCCATTGAGCAGGCGCGCGAGATCGACCAGCGCACGTGTCGCGCCTGGATCGGCCACCCCAAGCTCTTCATCTTTGGTGCAGCCGTACTATCGAGACTCACTCCACGGTCGTGGCGAGCCGACGACTGACTGTGGCTGACGCGTTGTTCAGACAACACGACGGGGTTTGAGGGCAAGATGCAGCGGCTCGTCGACACGGCGGCCACGCTCTGCGGCATCCCCACCACAGTCAAGGTAGCGTCTCCCAGGCTCCATCCACTCTCTATACGGTTATTGCTGAGCGCCGTATGGCTTGCACGCTCTGATGATGCGCATACGTGTACCACGGGGACTACACAGGCGTCGCGCAAGTTCTTGCTCAAGAGCGACCCGTTCACGATCCCGTTCCACCACGAGGACTTTGAGGTCGAGAAGGTGTACCTCCACCCAGAGAAGACGAGTACGCAGCGCATTGCCGTGCCGTCTCGACGCCAACGCGCTCGGAATCATGGAGTTGACGTCGCCGCTCTAACGTGTTTATGCCTGGGTTTGTATTCCAATGACGCAGAGGCGAGCAAGGACTACTCGTTCGTGCGCTGCCGCTCCCAGTACGGCATCCCGGCGTACGGCATGACCACGGTCCGGTACCTCCAGACCGGCGAGGCGTACGTGCTCACCTGCCGACATTGACAACGGGTTGTAGCACTATGTATAGCTCTGACCTGTGTCTGTCTGCTCCATAGTGTGCACTTGAAGCGCGTGCTGAGCGCCCGCGAGTACTCGTACGCGGTGCGGCACCGCAACGACCCGAGCCGCCATGTGATCAAGCAGCAGCGCATGTGCTTCCTGTACCAGAACCAGTCGTTCCAGATCCACGTGTACAAGGAACCGGCGTCGATCGCGGGCCTGTCCATCCTGCACGTGCAGGCCTCGGGCGAGAACAACCACGACATCAGCATGCCGTCGTTCCTCCACACGGAGAAGGAGCTCACGACGGACGACGACAACTTCTCGGCCTATAACGTCTCCAAGAAGTCGCCGTCCCCGGTTCCAGGTGCCAACGTGGCCAATGGGTCCAGCTAGTCGGCCGGTTCACGCCACCTCCTCCTCCTCTTGCGGTGCCCTCCCTCTCTTCTCGAGCAGTGGGTCCTTTTGTATGTAGGTAGGTATACGATGCGCCGCGTGTCATGATAGAAGAAGACGCAGTGGCCGCCCCCGCCTCGGGCGGTCCGCCCGACCGCTTGGGGCGCGCTTGGCCCACTTGGTCAGCCCGCTCACTTCTTGGCTTTGCCCTTGGGCTTCTTCTCCGCCTCGCGCATCTCGACGTACGCCTTGTTCTCGGCGTCCATGCGCAGCAAGTGCGCGACCTGCTCCTCGGCCTTGACCCGCGCGCGCTCCCACTCCTCCTGCTCGCGGACCTCGGCGCGCTTCCGAGCGTTCTCTTCGTGCCACTCGGCGTCCGCCTTGTGCTTGGCGAGGCGCTCGCGCTCTCGGCGGTTGGTCTCGGCGCGCTCGTTCACGACGGCCTTGGTGGCGGCCTCCAAGTCCGCTCGGGCCGTCGCGCGCTGGCCGTTCGCCTCGAGTCGCTGGGAGATGGCGACCAGGTCGGTTTGCGCGAGGCTGTTGCCCCCGAGCTCGAGCGACACGATAGTCTCGTTCACGGCCAGCGCAGCGCGTAGTGCGCGCCCCACCTCGTAGCTCATGCCCGTGCTGAAGAGGTTGACGGCCGCCAGAGCCGTCGACTGCTCGAGCGCCGTGAGGAAGGCCCCCACCTCGTCGAACGTGCGCTCGGAGGTGGGCGATGACCCCGTCGCCTGCGCCAAGCCCGGCTGGTCCTTTTGCAGCCGGAAGACGGCGTTGGACTCGAGCACAAGCGACGACAGCACACGGTTCGCCCGCAGGCCCTCGCCCAGCGGCGCCAGGAGCCGGCTCGTGAGCTGGTTTCTCGCCAGGTTGAGCGCGCGCAGGGTCTTGTTGGCCGCGAGCATCTTGCCGAGCGCCGTGGCGACCGCGTCCGTGAGCGCGTTCGAGCCTAGATCCAGCGACACGACGCTCGTGTTCTCGCGCATGGCGCGCAGCAGAGCGCAGCAGGCGAGCGGAGATAGGCCGCGCACGACCATGTGCGTGGGCGCGACGTTTGCCTCGATCTGGCGCACGAGCGTGCGGATCTTGGGCTCGCGCTCGAGCGCCTGCAGCTCCAGCGCGCGCACCTCATGCACCGCGCCATGGAACGCCGCCTTGGTCTTCTCCATCTCCAGAAGGTGGAGATGCGCCTCGTACTCGCGCGTGCCCGCGTCGAACTCGTCGTCGTACTTGCGCTGCAGCGCGAGCAGCCGCGCGGCCGAGTCCCCCGACGGGATGCCATAGCGCGAGTACTGCCGCGTTGTCAGCACATCAAGCCTCGCGCATCAAGGACGCACTGCGCAGTGCTGTACAGTAGTGCGCTGCCACCTCATCTCATCTCACCTCGGACTGCAGGTCTTCGGGGGCCAGCTCCACCGCGAGCCGCTTCACAGGAGGCGACACCACGTCCGGCGCCATCACTCGACCGCTCATTGAAGTGTGCCATTCGCGTCGTTTCACGCTCAACGGTTCTTAACTGAAATAGATAATTTTCCCGACAGACTGTGCTTCAACCGTATCTGTACTGTACGGTATGGTTCAGCCGTTATGAACTGTAAATTTCGGTTTACTGTTCCACCAATCGATATCCATGGTTTGAAAATCACGAACCAAAACGCCGAGGCGGGGTTGCGCGATGTCGCGGAGCTGGAGCAGGCGATAGAGGTTGTGAGAGCTGTCGGTGGCAAGCTGCGTACCAGCCACGAGGCGATCGCTGCGCTCAAGAAACAAGTTACGGCTGGGCGCCAAGAACTGGAGATGGCGAAGCTGCAGGTGGAGATGCTCACACAGGACAAGGTGAGGGCAGCGGCGGCTACGGCGGAGCTGCAGTTGAAGAACTCGCAGTTGAAGACTGAGCTGCGCCGCACGTGTGGTTCATTCCACGACCTGATCGCTTGCTTGGAACGGGAAACGGCCACGCTGCATGCCACGGTCGCTGAGCAAGACAAGCGAGTGCGTCAGCTTGAGAGCGAGAACGCCGCGCTTCGTGAAGACTTGGTACTAGTGCGCATCAAGGCTGGACATGTGGGCGGTATCAACGGTATTGGCGTTCGAGGCGCTGCAGTGGGTGGACACGGCGACGAGCAGGCTGTTCCGAGCTTTGCCATGTTCGCCACCACAGCTGAGCGTGCTTCAGAGCATGACCTGTTGGCTGCCAGCGAGTCCAAAGCGATGAGAAAGCGCCGCCGGGAGATCCTATCTCTGCGACGCTCTCTCTCCAAGAGAAAACGAGAAGCGGCGATTACAATGGCGGTCGAGCTTGACAGTCGCGAAGCACTGCTTCGAGCTCTCGACAAGACTCGGCCGTGGAACGTCATGTTCGCCAAGCGTCCGGGCTTCGCACACTCTTTCGCCTTTGCGTCCCTCAAGCCTCAAGCCAAGCGCTGGGTGGAAGACGCGATCGTGCACCTTTTCCAGCATCGGCGCGCGTACTGGGAGTGCCAGCATTGGCTGCCTCACCAGCCTGACTCCACGTCGGGTGTGCTTAGGATGGACACAACGCGCCGGAGTAACCGTGCCGAGGAAGCGACTGCCGCGTGGCAAGTGCTTCAAGAGGAACTGGCCCAGCTTGTTGAAGACAAGCTTCTCCCTAAGCACGTACCTCTCGAGCCGTTTCTGTGGACGCTGCCGGTCCGACCGGTCTGGACGCCCCAGTGGGTCAAACGACTGGAGGACCTCGAGTACCTTGACGCGAGCGATCCCGGGCGCTGCTACCACGTGAGCTGCTTGGAGCGCCACCCTTTCTACGTCAAGAAGCTGGATGCCAAATTCCCCAACAAGCACACGCTGCCTGACATGGAGGGAATCAAGGCGCGCCGCGGCCTAGCAATGGTATAGTGTCGAGGCTTGCCAATCTGATGCACATGTAGCGTGTCTGAGCACGATCGTGTGTGCAGCATGAGATCCTATCGCGTGAATTCAATGCACAAACGTCTATTGCTTCTGCTTGTCCTGTGCTACTCGTGGTACCATCTTCAGTCGCGGCGTGTATCATGAACTCTTAGAGTCGAGTAATGAGCCATCCCGTTCGTCCTCTGCCAGGCGTCTTGCGTCGATGCTTCACCAACTCGCTAAAGGTCTGCCTGCGTACATACTCGCCTGCCAACTTGATCGGCGTTGGTTGGTCCTTCAGTTCTTAACCCAACATGACAAGTTGTTTTCATTTTCAAACAAATAACAATCCCTATTTGATTACCACGTCAATGAAAGTGATGATGCCCAATCAACGATGTCGCCCACCCGCATCTCTCCCCATGATGTTACCACGGTATCCACAACCTCCAGTTGAAGACTTCCACTGGTTGGGGGAGGGAAAGACAGCGAGAAAGTGCGGAAAGCACCATCAGCGGACGAAGCGCAGGACGATGGCGGAGAAGACAGCGACCGAGAGCGTGGCGCGTGAGCTGTGGGCGCAGGCGGCCCCCCTCGCATTCCGGAGCCTCTTCCACCCCTTCGTGGCCAATCTGGCGGCTGGCACGCTCCCTGCGGACGCCTTCCGCTCGTACCTGGTCCAGGACGCGTACTACTTGACGGGATTCGCCAAGGTGAGTGTGGACGCAACTCTGTAGGCGTCAGAACTGAGTCTGACTGCATCCTGTGGCTTGTAACGCGGCCGTAGGCGTACGCGTTTGCATTGACCAAGGTCAAGGATGCGAAGCACGTCATGGAGCTGATCCGCATGCTGCATGGCGTCGAGGCGGAGCTGGCGCGAACCCATGCTTCCTTCCTTGAGGTATGTCGTCCATTGATCTGCACGCATTCACCAGGCTCTATTGGAATGATAATGAGTCAATGGTGGTGCTGTAGGAGGACGGAGTGGACGTGTTTGCGCTCCACGGGGACTCGCTCGCCACCGCGACAAAGAACTATGTCGGCTTTCTGCTTGATACGGCCTCTCAGGCGGATGCGTCGGCAGCAGAAATCATCGCAGCTATGACGCCATGTGCTCGACTGTACGCCTTTGTGGGCAAGAGCATCCGCGACGCCCAGGACGCGCTCCGGGCCGACAGCGATGGGCTCACGGCGAACCCCTTCCAGCGATGGATTGACTCTTACTCGAGCCCGGGGTTCCAGGAAGCTACGGTGACGATGGAGCGGCTCCTCAACGAACTTGCTGTCATCGAGGCTGTCGATACGAAGGTGCTGGCTTCTCGCTACCATCGCGCCATGCAGCTGGAGCTGGAATTCTTCGAGGAGTACTTCCCGTTTCACTCTTCGCGCGACAACTCTACGACCGTGAGTCTGCGCTCAATGGTATCGAGCTCGGCAGCGGTAGTGCTGTTTGACAAGGCGCCGACAAGCGCGCGCAACCCCGTCGTCAAAGGTACTTGCGCTATGTGGTGTGCTGGTGGGGTCATACTGTCTCGTTGGGGTTGGATGGTCAGCATGTCTAACGTACAATCAGCGAGGGGCGCCCTCTTTGTTGCTTCGGCACAAATGGCTGAGAAGTTACCCTTAGCACCTGATCCAGTTAACACTGGCGGAGGGACTGCTGATCCTACCCAACGTTGTTACTTATGCTTTGCTCATCCATATCCACGCGCGCGCCGATGCCATGTACAGCGGACGAGAGGCTTGCCGGGCACGAAAGCCCTGGCAAGTCTCTTCCAAGCGACCAGATTGCGAAAGGTTTAATCTTGTCGAGAGTGGTGACATGGCACGAAAGATCGCTAATGCGTCCTATTTGCTTCACTGCTTTCCAGGATTGCAAGAGCTCAACGCGCTGGACACCGGGAGTTACGACATCACTTCTCTCATCAAGGAGACAGTGAAACCGAACGGACCGTCCGTGCTCAATGGCGAGGGCACCTTGGAAGCGTGCTCCATCGGTCGCTCGCTCCCGTTGTTGGCTGCGGTGATGGTGGCAGCATCCTGTCCCGAGGCCGAGAACTCGCCGCGCGTCTTCAAGGCGACGCAATTCGAGGAAGTTTCCGCCTTTTCGAGATCGCTGTCGTCAGTGGGCGACTTGGCGTGGTACTCGGCATCGCATGAAGATTCTCCACCCACGATGAAGAAGGCGCTTTCCGTCCCGCGAGTGCTGACTATCGCAGGGTCGGACAGCGGCGGTGGCGCTGGTATCCAGGCGGACATGAAGGCGTGCACCAACTTGGGCGTGTTCAGTGCGTCAGCGATCACAGCGGTGACAGTCCAGAGCACGCATGGCGTTTTCGGCATCCACTCGGTTCCGGTCGACACCATCAAAGACCAGATTGCCCGTGTCTTGGACGATATCGGTGCTGATGTCATCAAGGTAAGTCGCTTCATTTGCTTGCCGGGTCTCATCGCGCCCTAGTATTTTCTTTCCCCCTGACAACTCTCATTGCTTGCTGCCAAAAAAAAAAATGCTGCCCAATCAGACGGGAATGCTTTTCAACGAAGAGACCATCCTTGCTGTGGTCGAGATGCTCCAGACTCGAGGCACCCTGCTTGTCGTCGACCCAGTGATGGTCGCGACGAGTGGACACCGCCTGATGAAGGACGCCGCACTGCGCCAACTCGTCGCATCGCTCTTCCCCATCGCGACAATCCTCACCCCAAACATCCCCGAGGCCTCTGCATTGGTAAGACCATGACTGTCAATGCTTCCTGGTGAACCTGCTTTACTGACAGATTTATCTCGCTGATTGCGTGCTAGCTGGCGGATCGTCCGATCTCCTCGGTGGATGACATGAAGGCTGCCGCGAAAGACCTCGCGTCGCTTGGGCCGTCGTTTGTCCTCGTCAAAGGGGGACACCTGCTCTCTTCGACCGATGGCGGGCACACGACCAAGACGGAGGGCGGAAGCGAGCAGCAAGAGCAAGTTCACGACGTCCTGTACGATGCTGAGCGCCAGGAGCATCACGTCTTCTCGAACCCGAAGCTGTCGACCCAAAACACGCACGGGACGGGATGCACGCTCGCGTCTGCTATCGCTGCGCAAGTGGCGATCGCCGTTGTTGCCTCTGGGGGCGTCCGCGACAAGGTCGACATCGTCGGCGCGGTGCAGTCGGCGATCGCATACGTGCACCGCATCTTGAAGCAGAGCCAGGGCCTTCCCATCGGCAGCGGAGACTCGAAGCCCATGCTCCACGTTGCGTAACCAAGACGCTGGCGGCGCTTCTCCAGCTGCGAACGTCTCCTTCCAGGGCAGACCGAAGCAACGTTCTTGCATGTCCGCAGGGTCATCGTCTCGGCGCCTTCATCCGGGCCAAGGTGCGGTCAAGATGAAGGCCACTGCAACCAATCCAAGCCATACTTGACTCCCGAAAGCCTCTTGCTCGTGCGTTGGGATGCTCGTGGGGTCCCGTGCTCATCGGTGTCGTGTTAGGTTACAGCGCGTCGGCGACTCCGACGGCGTTGACATAGCTTAGACAGATATAGTACTGCGGGCTCTCGACCGACTCGGCTGGGTCCTCTGGGTTGTGGAAGTGCAGCAGGTTGTGGTGCAGGTAGTGGTCATCGTGGCGCATCCACGGCGGCAGCTGGATGGTCTCGCGCTGGTACCGCCCGATGAGGTTGATGCGGACGAGGCCGCCGCGCATGAGCAGCACCTTGCGCGGCAGCTCGAACTCCTGCAGCGTCATGTCGTTCTTCATGGCGTACACGGGCGAGCAGTACACGGGCACGACGTCGCGCTGCTCGCGCCGGAAGAAGTGGAAGGACACGCGCTCGGCCGCGAACGCGGGGCTGTCCGGCAGCCGGAAGGCGCGGTACGGCACGATCTGCACGCGCTGCACGACGCTGTTGTCGCGCACGGCGTACTCGATGAAGTCCTCGGTGAAGGGCGTCGGCGACGGCATGCTGCTCCAGTAGCAGCACGAGGTGGGCGACGTGTTGCAGCCGCACTCGACCTGCGCGCTCTCGGCGAAGCAGCGCAAGGCCTCGCCCGCGTCGCCGTGGTCTTCGAGCCGGCGCGAGTCGAGCGGCGCGAGCGTCTGCAGCTTTTGGATGGACTGCCAGCACCGCGACGGTAGCAAAGTGTTGGCGGGCGACTCGCACGGACGGTCGTAGGAGGAGCAGTCTGTGGGGATGCGACGCGGCATGGTAAGGGACCGAGTGGCGCGACGGCGAGCTCTGCAATGACAACGCACCATGGACGTTCACGAGCAGGCTCTGCTCGCGCTGGGGCGGGATGACGGAGCTCACGCACGCCAGGCGCTTCCAGCGGCGCCGAGCCTGAGCAGCGCCATCCCCTCCCGCCTCCAGACCGCCCTTGGCGTTGTCTGCGGGTGCTTGAGCAGGCGAAGCGCTTGCGAGAAGCGGGTCGGCGCCGTCCAGCACGACGCGCTCGAGCGCGTACGCCTGCCAATAGCCTGCAGTCCACGGCACGAGCGTCAGAGCTGGCGACACTGCTACGGACTTGCGCCTACTGTACCTGATGCGCTGATGCGTCCGCTCGCGTGTGCTGCAGCGAGCTCCAGTTGGTGGACGCTGCGGTGGTCCAGGAAGCCGAGCACGACGCCCAGCACCGGCCGCGGCAGCTCCAGCACCATGCTCGTCTTGTATCGGCTACGCCGGTCAGAGTCAGCCTCGTGTCTGGTTGAAGCGGCGGCGTGTGCGTGCTTGGCGGCGCAACGGATTGTGTGCGCATGCCGCCGATGCGCTGCGTAGCAGAGCAGACGGACTGGCGTCTGCTTGGCGACTGCTTGGTCCGAGTCTGGCGACGGCTGCCTGCGCACGAGCGGGCGTTCGCTCGTGCGAAAAAAATAAACGGAGCGCGAGATGGACCAGGCCAGTCGCGGGGAGAAGGAGCGGCAGCGGTCTGTCTGTCCGCCACGGAGAGAGGATGGACAGACGCTGCGGGATGTCATGCGCCGATCTTCCCTCCCATTCCTTTCTCATCAATCCGGAGACGCCGACTGAGCATGTGGCCGAAATCAATCAAGTTCGGCAGTTAATTAACTTCATATCACATAACTGACATCATGACGGCGCCGCGTCACATATCGACTGGCGACCCGCTCCTATAATAGATCCAAGATGCCGCAGGCCATCGCTCCCAAGCACACGCCAACGCTGCGGTGGCTGCTTCAAGCTGTGCTTGCATTGGCCCCATACAGTGGTTGGCGGCGTGGTGCTGCTTTGGAGCGTGTGTATGACGCACAGCGTTTGGAAATTTTCAGCCGCTTGGGACGTCTCCCAAGCACCACAACATGCGCAATGCGCCGCCGTGATGGACCCACCCTCCCACGCTCGTGACGTCCGTTCCCTCGCCGGTCAGCACAGTAGGCTGTCTCGACGGGACACCTTACTGTACTGTACTCTCCCGTACTATGCATACCAAAAGCCACGTCACGATCGATCCATCCGTTCGCATGCATTGCAAGCGAAGCAGGACCTTCGACGACGCAAAAGCCGGCCCGACCGAGGAATACAGTACAGTACTGTTATAGACCGAGTGCGCTTCCTTGAATCGGTCGATTCTTTCCCTGCCGCGACGATGCAGATCGCTACATGCAGATCGCCCGGCATGCTTCTACGTGCCCGATCTTTGGACCACCGCGAACACGACGGATCATTCCTTGGCACCAAATGAGACACGGCACATTGCTGCAGCAGCCATCGCTCGCTCATCGCGCCGCCCACCGGAGCAAACCGAACGCCCGCGACCGCCAAAGCAATGTTCCATAGCAATGTTACATATCAAACCAGTCGCACTTAGTATGATATTATGCAGTTACGAGTTATAACAGGCGGATGACGGAAAGAGCTCAACATTGAAGCGAGCGCGGCACCCCTTCGTGCTTCCTGCGATACATCCACAGCTCCGACCGCGACGGCTGGCAGCTCATGCGGCAAGCGTGCGTTCTAGCAACGCTCCTCCTTGTCCGCGGCCCAACGTCACTACGGTGCACTGCGTTCAAGAGACAATCGTATCTGCTTACCACGGCACCCTGCACGCTAATCAACACGGCCACCAATCTATCATCTCTCGTCGTACGGTGACCAAGTACTAGCTTCACGTGCGCCTCTTGTACCGAGAGCCTTGGGCCTGGCGGACAGCGGGCTGACGGCCAGCGAGCACGCCCTCGTCCATGCCAAGACCGTGAAGCTGTTGGTTCCCACGGATTTCTTTGCGCTGGGCGGTGTTTGGATGCATGTATCCATGGACGAGGTGCGCTGGGCGCCGGATTACAAGCGTCAGCACACTTGAACATGCCCATTCAATGCGCAGGGCTGCTTTGGCATTGCTTTCAGTACTGTACCTAGTGCGCTTACTGATGTGGAATGGCGATCGTCACACTTGAATAAAGTATGTCGAGATGCCCAATGGGTTC